>CM035419.1:184663032-184665532 GCA_020310875.1 Ceratopteris richardii
TTTCGATTTGTGGAAAGAGAGAATGTTAGGCATCCTCTTTCTTAAAGATTGTGAAGGGGCTCTTGAGGAAGTCAAGCCTGAAGATATGACAGATGCAGCATGGATGAACCTAAACAAGAAGGCCATCACTTACATCAAAATGGCTGTCTCAGATGAAATCTTAGTGGATTTGAAAGGCCTTACAACTTCTTTTGAGGTATGGGAGAAGCTGAAAGCCACTTATGAAAATACCACGCATGTAAATCAAGTGCATCTTATGCGTAAACTAGTGCGTATGCAACTTAATGAGTCAAAAAGTGCGGCTGAGCACTTATCTTCGTTTACAGGTACTCTTTCATAATTGCAAGACTCTCGATTACCTCCATTTGATGATAAGCTTAAGGCCATCTTCTTGTTGATGACCTTACCTGATTCATGGGAAACATTGGTTGTTTCACTTTCGAATAGCCCCAGTCTTACCTTTGATGGTGTAAGGGTTCTATTTTGAATGAGGAAATCAGGAGGAAAGCTAGTGGAGAGGACAGTGGTTCAGCCAATGTGGCTAGAGGAAGAACAGGAAAGAAAAGTGAAAATGTACAGAGGAACAGGAGCAAAAGCAAAGGCAAGGCTGAAGTGACTTGTTATCAATGTGGTAGGAAAGGTCACAAGAAGCCTGATTGCAGATTCTATAAAGTTGAACTAGAAAGAAAGAAGAACACAGGTGACAGGAAGAAAAAGGAGAACAAGAATGAAGCACATGATACCTCAAAGGACAAAGACAAAGAGAAGGCCAATGTGGTCTCTAGTGTCATCATTGAGGAGCTTTCAGATGCAGAAGATATACTTTGTGCTACTATGACAGAAGAGCATGCAGAAGTTATTGATGCTTCTATTAATATTCATGCACAAGACATGCAAATCACAAAGAGGGATTTGATTGATGCCTTGCTTACTGTGAATGATGCTTTGTCACAAACATGGATTGTAGATTCAGGTGCATCGTTTCATGTAACTCCTATTAAGGAGTGTTTTACTACCTTTCATGTAGGCAGCCATGGACATGTATATCTTGGAAATAACCATGCTTGTTCTATTGAAGGTATTGGCACAGTGCATCTCACAGTGGATGGTACTAATGAGCTGGTTTTGCATGATGTAAGGTATGTACCAAGCATCAAGAAAAGCTTATTGTCTGTTGGGCAAATGGATATTCATGGATATAGTACCCTCTTTGAGAAGGCGTCATGGAAGCTTATCAAAGGCTCTAGGCTGATTGTTAAAGGTACAAAGAAAGGGACTCTTTATTGCTTGTATGGTAAAGCCTTGTTGGGCAAGTTTATTGCTTTGGCTGAAATCAATTCACATATGGAATTATGGCATAAAAGGCTTGGCCACATGAGCCAAAAAGGCCTTGATAAACTATGTAATTTGGACAAGTTTGATGCTAAAGGCTCAAAACTTGATTTTTGTAATGAATGCCAATATGGTAAGCAAGTAAAGAATTCCTACTACTCTAGTGTCTCTCGTAAGTCTAATGTGCTTGATCTTGTTCATTCTGATGTTTGTAGCATGCCCACAAAATCTATGGGGGGTGCTCTTTACTTTGTTTCTTTTGTTGATGATTACTCTAGGAAGCTTTGGGTATATTTGTTAAAATCTAAAGATGAAGCCTTTGCCGCATTTAAGAAATTTCATGCATTTGTGACCACTCAAACAGGTAGAAAGCTGAAATGCTTACGTACAGATAATGGGGGTGAGTTTACAAGTGCTGAATTCAATAGATTTTGTGACAATCTTGGTATTAAGAGGGAGCTAACAGTCCCATACAGCCCCTCTTCCAACGGTGTGGCTGAAAGGTACAATAGGACTTTATGTGAGAGGGTGAGATGCATGCTGTCCACATCTAATCTCCCTCATGGATTTTGGGGAGAGGCTTTGAAAACTGCAGTTCATGTTTGCAATCGATCCCCTCATATGTCATTAAAAGGTGGCATTCCAGAAGAGGTTTCGTCTTGCAAACCAGCTTCATATGACCACCTACGCATCTTTGGTTGTGATGCTTTTGTGCATATAAGGCATGAGTTGAGAAGCAAGTTAGATGCAAAGTCCATGAAAGGAATCTTCATGGGTTATGGAGATGAAGGTGAAATGGGCTATAGGATTTGGCTACCTCAACTCAAGAAGGTAATACGCAGCCGAGATGTTGTATTTAATGAGGCAAGGCTCCTCTAAAGATGACCATAAAAGAGTCAAATTTCAGCATGTACAGCCACCAGTTAAATCTGATATGAACCCTCGGGATGCACCACATAGGGCTGGAAATGACAATGAGCCCGTGGTTATTGAGCCAGATGATGCTGGACAGCAAAATGATGCTCCTGAAGGGTTTATGCAGCCACCGATTCATGCTGAAAACAGGGCTGGAAATGATGTACAGCAGCCTATTAACAATGAAGAAGTTAATGTACCTCCTGATGTAGATCCATTGCCTGGTAATGTGGATCATTGGGTAAGAAGATCT
>CM035419.1:184683032-184858032 GCA_020310875.1 Ceratopteris richardii
GGAAAAATCTGAGGAACTGACCTCTTAGTGATCCACAGATGAAAAATTGCTCATAACGGAAGCAAGAGTATGAATGGACTTCTTTGAGTGCTTGTATCAGAGAATCCACTCACAAGCAACTTGTAGGAGAGGATAACTCAATAAACAATGCATGCAAGTATTGCACATGAAAGGAAGTTGATGCAGCTATAAGATTTTTAACTACAGGCTCAAGTATATGCTTGTGGGGCTGTAATAATCATGGCTGTTGGGATCAAACTCTCAATTTGAGAAACTTTTCATTAATGGATCCTTGTTGATGGATTGAGATTGAACTCATTGCAGTTATTAGTCTTGAACACCCTAGTATTGTATTTTTATCACTACCTCTCCTTGTTGGGATTGGATAATTTGCATGCTTGTTATATTGATGTTGTAGTCACTTTTGAGGTTCTCCCCAAAATTGAATCCTAATTCTTTTTCTGGATTATATAGTTGAATTTTTTAGTAACTTAAATCATTAAGGATTTTCGATTGATAAAGTCAACCAAAGATTGTTCTTGGAGTTCAAAACCTGTAACAAATCAAATTCTGGCTGGATTACATACAGCAGCTTAGGTCCAAAACAAGGGTGTTGATAATAAATGTAAAATAAGATTGATCTTGGAAATGGAAATTTACCATGGGTCATTTCTTGGCTACCTTACATATGAATTCCATGTTTGCAAAATGCCACCGTGTAGAAATTCTCCATTCACTTGATCACATCAACATTGACACTCCAATGAAATATGACTCATGTGGATAGGAGAAATTATAAAAAATTGAGATAACATATTTGCAAGCTAGTTGAATGTATGTTTTCCTAGATTTTTGAGTGTGAGCCTACGCTATACCCTTAGGGAATGCCTTGAGTAAATTTGGTGTTCATTTATTGATGTTTTATGTGAAGTTGAAGATGGGAGATCACTAATTACTTGGGGTGAAGATGATCATCAAGACAAAAGAGAATAACGTATTTGGCTAAAACCTGATATGAGAAGAGACATGATGCATTCTTCAATCTTACTGTACATTCGAAAGTTTTCAATTTGAAATTGTGTTTTATTAAACTGGATTTTATGTTACCAAGCATAAGCATAATGCATTGTAGAATGTTATTGTTCCCAATTATTGGGAATCATTTAATATGGCCATCATATTGAAGAAGGTGCAGTTTTATATGCATGTATAGTGTGTTTTATTCCATACCATACATTTATAGCACTCTAGAAATTGGGACATTTTGATTTTGTACTTCTTGCTATAAGGCAATGCCAAAATCCATGATTGTTAAGTGTTACATGTCCATGTTTGTAAGAAATAAAGTTTCATTAATTTTAACTTTCTCATTGTAGAATATTGAATGATGAATGCATGTCAAACAATGAATACAAAATGCAAATCATACATTCAATTACCCAACATATACACATACGATTCAATTGCACAATTCATATGCATGTCCCATTCATATCCATTTTCGTAACACACACATACACACATATGTATGTAATTATGTATGTATGTATGTATGCATGTATGTATGCATATATATCATTCTTATTCCTCAAATATGGTATTGAAAGTCTTGTGTGAAAGAGTAGCAATGTTTGCTTTTACGAAACCACATGTATGACACTATATGTGCTCATCATCTTGCAAAGTTTGTCCTCCTATCCTTCACCTTGAGAAGTCTCTTGGGAAGATAACCAAAAATCAAGAAATCATGTATAAATAGTTCTCACCCTCTTTGATGTAATAGTCCTTTGAACAATCTTTCCCTTGTGCTAGGCACTCTTTATTTGGAAAACTTCTAGTTCGTTTTCCTTGGGTGTGTAGTATTCTTTTATATTCATATAAATTGAATAGGGATGAGTTTTGCAATCTCTCTATTATGAATGAATCTATTAGATTCATCGGGTTTTCTCCTTAGTTGGTTCACCTGAAAGAATGGATGGATCTTGCTATACTTAGGGAATTGAGATGGTAAGGCAACTTTTCTATTCTCTTAAGTAGCCTAAAAGAACCACAATACCTAAGAGCTAGCTTTGGATAAGGTCCCATCTTCATGATTTTAGAGCTACGCAAAAAAATTGAGATGGATTTGATCTTCTACTTCAAAGTTGATTTCTATCCTTTGAGGGTCAACATGGGATCTAGCTCTATCTTGGGCTTTCCTAATGCCATCCTTTGATAACTAAGCATATTGTTCATCCCTTCCAAGAGTCCTTGGCAACTTCAACATTCTTGGTTGGAACCCTTACATCAACATGAATGGACAAAGTGTAACCATATTAGGATGTTCATTGTAGAAATATTGGACTAAACCTAGTCGTTTTAGTTAACCAATCCGCATTTAACCAAATCAAGTCTTGTCTCCTTTGCATTTTGGGTAATCCTACAATGAAATTCATAAAGATTCCTCTCCCATTTCCAATTGGAATCACTCAAGGATGGAGAAAACCTCTTAACTTTTTGGTCTTATTTACGAGGTAGATAAGGCATTCAAAAGCATAATCTAAGATATCTTTGTGAATTCTAGGCCAATTTAGCACTCTTGTCAAGGTTATATGCCTAGGTGTCTTGCACTAGGGATGTCATCACACCCAAAAGACTTGCTACCTCATCTCCAAATCTCTTGAGACACATGCCTTTACATAATAAATACTTATCATCGATACTATGATTCTTCCACTTGAAACCCTTCTTAGCATATGTCGAATGATATATCCTCTAGAAACTCATGTGTTTAGATCTCCTTTCTCAAAAGCTTCCCATATGTCATAATATGTGGCTCATCATCATTGTTTCCTCTAATTGGCATAGAGAGCTCAGTGGTGGATTTGAGTGAAACTCAATCCGTTGAGCATATAAGTGATTCAGTTGCATCATTAAATATTTCCTTCATATATGAACTCATAATCAAATGTTTGAATGATCTCTATGCAATGGCCTTTGCGATCTTTAAGGTTTGTCTTATTAGAGAGCCACTTAATACTCTTGATCAAAGACTATTCTAACAACATATAAATGATGATTGCATCTTCAAAGCATGGATGACTGCATAAAACTCTCTCTCATAGATTGAGGAGCTCCTTTAGGTTGGTTCTAGCATTTTTCTTTTAATACTAGAGTTGTATTAGGACACTATATTGTCCTATATTTTCTTCGAGTTTCATGATTTTTTCAAACCTATAGGTTGATGGTTTTTGTAATCCAATGCGTTAACATTGTAGAGTAGAGCTAAAATAAACATGTTTAAAAAAATACTTAAAATTGGATATTTTTTACCTTTTAAATCAAATTCTAAAGTTCACATATTTCCATGGTGGATAAAAATATTGAGGATCATAAAACATTAATCAATGCATGAAACGGAAAAAAAACTTTTTAAGTTCTCATCAAATTTTTAGGTCATCCAATATTTTTTATTTTGTCCAAAATGTTTAAAACCTATAACACTTGTTTTCTCACTTCTATAGTTTGAAAATTACCTCATTAATTTAAGAGTTCCACCCTCTTGTAGATGTCATACAACTCAATATAGTCATGTTGAGATCCATCCAATAAAATCTAATGGTGGCTCACTGGATTATCTTGCCCCAATATCAAAGAATTTGCATGGTTTTTGATCCTTTATACAAGAAGAAAAGCAAGATTCTACTTCCACTACTGTGGGAGGATTGAGAAAAATAAGGTTTTCTATTCACCTAGGAAGTGCAAATTTGTGAAAACAAAATGATTGCATATTGGAACAAGAAAAAGTTCTTCAAATGTTCAATTTTTAGATGATTGAAGAAAATATTATCCGCCATGGTCTAGCATGAAACCTCATTTTTGAATCAAAATCTAAACTCATCTTATGCATGCAACGGGGATGCAAAATATGCAAGCATGATGCATAAGTTGGAGAAATCAATTCAAAAAATGGTCAAGAAGGATGTGGTCTTGAATGGAGTTATAAATGTAGGGAAACATATTCGTTTCTTTATGGTCACTTGGTTATTGCTACATTCATAGCATCTCATAAAGAAAGATGTGTATGAAAGTTTATATTTCAATGTCAAGAACACTAATCATAGTGTTATGCCTTGAGATAATACATTAAATCATGGAGATCAATGATTAGTCTTGCATGTGAACTCTCATATTCATGCTCATAATGAGGAATTCCCATTACCACTCCTACTGATTAATTCTCTTTATCGTTTCACTGTTATGATCATAATGATAATGACAATGATCATGATGAACCAAATGCTTCTTCAACATTTACCAAAAGAGGAAGGAATTATAAGAAAATTCATTGGACATTAAAGGACATAATTCATTAGATGAAAATTGGGCAATGGGAATATGACTCATGCTTATGTGAAATAGATATCTTGCAAAACAAGAATTTATCTTGTAAGAAGCAAACAAAATGAGAGGATACAAGCCTTGATTGAAATTGAATGACTACCATGAATTGAAGATATTTATATCCATGTCGTACTTCTATGGTTATTATATCATGATGAAATATGATCTCATGGGGACAACCTCAACAAGAATAATAGTGCAATCATATTAATATAAAATTATGTTCTTATGGAATATTTTTGCATCCTGACTGTGAATACTTTTGTAGTGATATATTCTATTCCTAGGAAAGTATGTTATGCACTTTGGGGATGAATATATGATATCCTATTAATTTTCCTATACCATAGCATGATGATTTATACCATGCTTACATCTTGATGTATTTTATCTTTCAACAAAAGAATCATTATTTTTTTTTATGGAGTTTCAAACTATGGTATAATATGGTGTATGAATTGTTTTTGAATATGAAATATACATTTTTCATGTATGCAAAAAAGGAAACTATATTGTCATACTTTGGTACAAAACTTGTGTTACAATAAATTGAATTTCCATCTTGGATTAGAAAAACTCAAATGGCATAAGCAACTTCAATAGCATAATCACTCGTGTTTGTTCAAACCATAAACAATGGATTAACATCTACTATGTATAACCGTGGAGTTCCAGAAATCGCTATCTTCAAATCTTGCATGTTTTGCATGTTTTGAAAGATTTTCTCTTTCCAATTAAGCTTATCATTCATGGATATAAGTATTTTTTTATGTAACCTTAAACAAGTTTCCTATAGATACTTGATAAAGTTAAAAAGATATATAGATCTTCTTGCCTTCTAGGATATGGCCATTCCATAACAACCAACACTTTATCAAGATCCACATGGATTCCTTCATTGGATATGATATACCCCAATAAAATCATTTCTTTGTTAAAGAATTCACACTTTTTTGCCTTGTCAAAGAGAAAATTATTTCTAAACATATGGAAGACTTCTCATAAGTATCCAAGGATTTCATCAAGGACTAAGATATCATCAAGAAAGTCGACTCTAAGTTGATCTGAATAGGCATAACATGGTTTATAATCTTGAATGAACATAATATGAGTGTTGGTGAGAGCAAATGAAATTATTAAAAAGTCATAATGCCCATATCTAGTCCCAAAGTTGGTCTTAAGAAAATCCTTTATCTTGATCCTAATAATGATATCTTGATCTAACATCTAATTTAGTAAGATATTGTGCACTATGTAACTAATCAAATAAATTTTTTAATCTTGGATTTGGAAATTTATTATTGATTGTTATTTTTTCAATCAAATATTGTCCTATGGTCTATAGAGTTTGCAAATTCGTATACAAACATTTTTTTTCTTAACTAGAAGAATTGACAATGCCCATTGTGAGTTGCTAGTTCTAATGGATCCTTTTTCTATATCTACTTTTTAATTCTTTTTCTAAGCTTAATCTATATGGAGGTTTGCAAATATTTTTAGTATCACCAAAATGTTCAATGATATGGCCGATTGTCTCTCTGTCTCTCTCTAGTGATAAGCCACTTGATAGACCACTGAAAAATATATCTCTAATTCAAAGATTAACTCTTTGAATTTATTAATCACACATTCCTATTGCAAAGAGTGACACAAAACAGAGCTTTTATTATATTTTTTTATGCTTATGTACAAAAGTTGAATTATGTACATGAGTATGCTCATAGTTATCTATACAAGAAACTATTAAATGTAGGACTTAATATTTACGTCTGTTTCTTTCAAATTCAGAGTCTTCATTTGATAAATATGATTCAAAGTGTCCCCCAAGTATCATAACTATTCCCTACCCAAGACCGACTTTATGTGCTTCATATTCATGATATGTAAGTCTAGTAATTTCTTATATCCTTGCATTTTTTTTGGGAAGTTTTTAACATTTTCACTAGAGTAATCTACAATATTATTGTTAGCCAAATTATCAATAATGATCTATACCTTGGCCCTGTATATTCTACCATGTTTTTTAACTAGGTCATGTGGCTCAAATTGTGAGGATCACTTTGCTATATCACATGCATATAACGTTTTTTAACTTGTAGTTACTAGTTTCATGAATTGTGGGCGTATGCACTACATATATAACTTTTTGTCTTTATCTATGGCCATGTTAGTCTTTGTTTCCTTTGCTTCTTCCCTCTTTCTCTTTGAGAAGTTCCATATGGCATGGTTCGCAGATCATTATCTCAATCCGAGTGTTTTTATTTCAGCCTTCTTAAAATCCTTTGTACTTGATCTAGATCCCTTGATCATTTTCTTGAAACTATTATCTTATTTTTTATGCATAAATTATTTTCTTACAAACTCTGTGATATTTATAGTTTTGAATGATGGTCTATCTACATCACACCGAATTGAGTGCAGCTATGGTATTCATAATCTTTTGCATATTTATGGTCTCTTGAGATGTTTGAGATATGTTTCATTTTACTTCCCTCTTGATAGAATTTTCCAACCCCTTAATGAATTGTTATCTTTTAAAGAGCATCCAACCTATTGAACTTGAGAAGTATATTTTTCTGATTAGAAATATATATGGATAAAATCTTTCTTTTTATATGGTAGTAAACCTTTGAGGAACAATGTCCCAATGTGATTCCAATTGTAGGCATGCCCTTTTCTTTCTTCCGCTTATCCAACACTTATATGCCTACGATCCTAGTAAGAGACTTGCTTTTAGGACTTGATGCTTTGATGGGGTGCCCTTAATTTGATGCAAGTTCTACCAATTTTATAGACATTTATAAACTAAATTATCACAACCTCGATCAACCCTTGTGAAGGATGATGGTTTTAGTTCTTTCAAAGATAGAATTTTTTCCACGGATAGTTTGTGTGATCTTGCTATTCTTCCACACTTTTGTTCTATGCCTATGAATTTCTTGTGTAATAAGTGTGTTGATTTTCTTTCTTATTCATAAAGGAGTATATTTGAGGTGTATGGTACCTTATTAAGCTTCAAATTGATCAAAAGATGAAGTCGTAGTCTGTATGATGGATTCTACTTAATTATGTCTATAATCACCTTTTGTTTTTTGTGGCTGATGAATTCATCATATATATCAAGCATTTCTCTATTTCATTCATATCTAGGTCACATAATTTAGTTTCACTCTTTTCTACATGTAAAGGTGTGTGAGTGATGTTTTGATTATGAAGTAAGTTAAATGATTCCTTCATGAACTTTTGAAGCTTATTTCATTATTGTAATGGTCAATGATGCAATCCAAATCTTATGCAACATCTGATCCTCTCTTTTTTGAGTATGAAATCAAAATTTGGAATGTCCAGTTGGCATTGACAAGCTTTTAACCATTTGAACAATGAAAATAAAGCTAAAACAAAGCCAAAACTTGCTTCAAACACTTTCAACCACAAAATATTACAAATTTGACATTATCTTCAATTCACATTAGACCTAGAAAATGTCCTTTAACTTTTCTTCAAGTTTCTAGATGATATAATAATTTCATGTAAGTGAATAAGGAGCAGAGAATGGATGGTAATGGCTTTTTATGGGCTAAAACATTAACAAGTCTTATATAATCTTTTGGTTTACCTTTTTATCTTGAGAGATTCTGATATATAGATCATGGGTGGCTTAAGCTCTCCCTATATTTTTTTACTCACCTTTTAAAAGAGTTCCAAATTTAATCCAAAAAGAGTTTTTTCATAGAAATTGGAAGATAAATTAAAGTCCTTCTAGGTTGCAGTGCAAATGGAACTGAACTTTCATTGTCATAACTCTTTTGCTAGCTAGTGATTTGAGTGTAGATGATGTTTAACTTTCATTGTCATACCTCTTCTTCTACCTAATGATTTCTTGCACTTGCAACAAATTTTAGCTGTAAAATTTTTATATCAATATAATATACAAATTCTAAAAGCATTAATATTTTGCAATGGAACCATTGGAACATTTGAATTTCTAAAATTATATTTTCGCTACTCTATAACGTAATTGTTCATGCTTTTTTCTTTTGTGAGAATATTTTTAAATCTTTTTTAACGCATAATACATTTTGCAATACTCGATTGACATTCCATCCTATGAGGGGAAATGGGTCACATGAGACTTTATTTTGTATATCCATAGAGGTGATGAAGCCTTTCAAAAGTTTCTTAAGCACTTCATGGCAGTTGTTTGAGGCTTCATGGCACTTGTTGGATGATATAATGTTGACTATTAAACATTACACCAAGATGAGACAGATGAATAGAGTTATCTATCTTATATTGATGCTAACATATTCATCATCATCGAGGAGCGTTACCCTACACGAATGGGGCTCCTCCATCTTGTAGTTGGAAATTTCGAAGATGAATAAATAATTCCGCAAACAAAAGGCCTCAACTTATTGGAAGAGAGTGAAACAACAATATGTGAATTTCATGTGGTCTAAAAGACCAATTGGATAAAGATAGTTCTATAGAAGAGCACCCCCCCTCCCCCAATCCACTTTGGATCCCTTTGAATCCACAATATCAGAGGTAGAAGTGGAAATGATCTCCACTATCCTCACATGTGGAGAGGAATTTATATTCCTATTTGATGTTGAGAAGGCATTTGGGCTATGCTTTGAGGAATGCCTTTGCATTTTTTGTTCATTGTTAGATGTCCTCTAGACAATTCATTATCATACTTGAAAAATCAAGTATCCAATTAGGCGTTTCATTGTAAGCACCATTATTATGGTCTCTGAATAAATTTTATATAATGATAATAAAAACACCACCAAAGAGAGATCAAATGAATCAAGAGAGAGAATATTGAAGAAAAAAATTCCTATACCACCAATGACAGAGAAAAGTGGCATGGAACATTCTTCCAATCCTCTTGATGCTTTGGTGAATGCCTTAACATTTTTTTCAATGTTAGATGTGCCTCTAGACAATTCATTATTATACTTGAAAATCAAGTACCCAATCAGGTGATTCCATTGCAAGCACCATTATTATGGTATGTAATTAAATAATGATAATAAAAACACCACCAAAAAGAGAGCTCAAATGAAACAAGAGAGAGAATATAAAAAAAAACAATTCCTAGAACATCGGTAATGGAGAAAAGTGGCATGGAACACTCTTCCACTCCTCTTGATGCACTGGGAAGTGAGAAGATGAAGGCAAGCTTCAAGATGTACCTATCTCTTCTCTATGCACAAGGCCATTGAAGTTTAGATTTTTTTTGCAAGGAGTAGTGTGGATCATGCTTTGCATGGTGGACTTAGTGTTGAAGGCCTTGATAAAAGTTTTCTTCCTATATACAAGAGTGCAAATGACCACTTTTTTCATTTTGTTTAGGAAGTCTTTAGATAGGAATTTCCATGGGTATTGGATTGATATACCCTAATGCAATATCTCACTCTATATTGACTTATAAATTACCACAAGCTTTCCAAAGGAGAAAATAAAAATTTTAATAGAGAAGTTGAAAGCCAAATAAAACTAATGTAATCTTACTATCAATGCAATATATGCTTTCTTATCTCTCTTGTGTAGCCAATTGTGAAGTTAGGTACTTGATTTTTTATGGATTTTATTTCAAATTTTTATACATGTTTGATTCTCTCTTTTAATATGATAATGAAGATTCTTTTCTTGATGATTTCATTAAGCTTCTTCATTCAATGTGGTTGCAGAGGGTCGAAATATGAATGCAAAAAAAGGGCTTCCATGGAAATGTGTGGATGGGCATTGCAAAACGTTTGCATGGCCCATCCCCATGTTTCTGTGGCAGCCCTATTTTTTACATTCCTAGGCCATGGAAACAATATTCATGCACATGGGGCCAATAAATAGTATATTATTTCAAACTACATGTTAAGTTCACATACCAGGATTACGATGCATAAGTTTTCCTCTTATATCTACCCTCAATCATCATAAATATGTTGCGGTTGGGAAAGTATGTATGGTACATGTGTTTGCATGACTTCGAGAGCCAAAAAGGCCTCCCATAGGGTCAACAAAAAGTAAGTATTTTAATGATACATGTCAAATCCACATATCATAATCAATCTGATGCATTTTCTAGTTGCATATATCCTTAGTCATGGATATCTGGAGAGTATTTGGTCAGATGCGTGCTATATATATGTTTGCATGGACAAGGAGAGTAAAAAAGGAGGTTTCGATACAAACACGAGGATGGGACCTGAAAAATATGTGTAGGGCATATCCTTATGGTTATGTATTAAGCCTTGTTTTAGAATTCCATCATGTTAATACTTTGAAGGTGCATTTGGGATACCAAAGCAATGATATTTTTTACGTGACAAGTGTTTATAAGAGATTCGATAGTTGCATCTACCTGTGTGCCATAGTGAATGGAAAAATTGACCAAACCATTCAAATCATGTGCATATAAGGTATTGAAAGAAAAATATGAAGTAATTCAATGGCGATGCACCACGGTATGCTCTCCTACTTGAGAGCTCCACGAAAATATCCTCAGAGTAGAAAACCAAGATTCTAAGGCCGCACACAGTACTCCGCACAGAGGCTGCAGGATACACAAAAAAACATAGTACACAAGGAGCATGAAGACAGACTCCTTAGGTTTTACAAATGCAGTCGAACTTACAGTCTGTGACTGACTAGACCACTATATGTTTTATTAAAGAACATATACAAAGAAGTGTCCGATGGCCATTTGGCCTTTCACATGGACACTAACGGTAACAATCTCCCAATAAAGGCCAATATGGCCAAAGTAACTATGGGAGAAAAAATAAAGAATGATAAAGAATACCTGAGTGTAAGTATACAAACTATACCTCCCACCTGATGTTACACAGTATACAAGTGACTGTGTAAGATCATGAATAAAGTAACCCCCATCAAGTGAAAACAGTGTCGAAAGCTATCATGTGGTAGAGCTTTAGTCAAAACATCTGCAACATTATTTCGAGTGTGAACCTTCTCAAGAATAATGCACTCAGTGGCTAAGCAATCTCTTATGAAGTGATACCTCACCTCAATGTGCTTGCTGTTTGCATAATAGACTGGATTCTTAGCTAAAGCAATGGCACTCGACTGTCATTGAGCAAACGGGGTACATGCTGAGGTAAACCCCTATCACGAGTAAGAGGAGAAAGCCACAATGATTCCTTACATGCCTCACTTGCTGCAACATACTCTGCTTCTGTGGTGGAAATAGCTGTACATTCTTGAAGACGAGATCTCCAAGACATAACACCTCCAATAAAATGAAAAATGTACCCTGATGTAGACTTATGATTGTCTACACAACTAGCATAGTCAGAATCTGTGTAGCCAATAATGCATGCTTTCCATGTACCTAGGCATAAACACTTGTCCTTAGTGCCATTCAGATATCTCAAAATCATCTTGACCGCTTCCCAATGTTTCAATCCAGGATTAGACATATATTTGCTCAGAACTCCCATTGCAAATGCAATGTCTGGTCTTGTAGCTACCATAGCATACATGAGACTACCAACAGTAGACTGGTAGGAAATTTTGGTCATGAATTCCTTTTCCTCATCTGATTTGGGGCAATCGTCCTTGTTCGATTTCACATATGTGGGTAAAGGTGTACTCAATGCCTTTCCACCCTACATATTGAACCTGTGAAGGATTTTTGATATGTACTCACCTTGAGACAAGTATATGCATCTTTTAATCCTATCACGAGTAACACACATGTCAAGAATATGTTTGGCATCCCCCAAATCTTTCATATCAAATGTGTGACTCAACTTCTTTTTGAGAATTGACAAGTCATAAGAGGACGTCCCAACAATCAACATATCATCGACATAAAGTATCAAGCATACCAAGCTGCCATTTGAGCATCTCTTTGTTTAGAGACAATGATCCTCATTGCTTCCAGAATAGCCTTGAGACTTCATAAAAGCATCAAACTTTTGGTACCATTGTCTAGGGGGCTGTTTAAGTCCATACAAGCTCTTCTTGAGCTTACAAGCTTACAAACTAGACTTTCCTTGCCAGGAACTAGATAACCCTCTGGTTGTTCCAGATAGATCTCATCTGTAAGATCTCCATGCAAGAAAACAATTTTCACATCCATTTGGACTAGCTCTAAGTCCTCCATTGCAACGAATCCAAGCAACATGTGCAGGGTAGTTATCTTGACCACTAGAGAGAAGATTTCCTCGAAATCAACACCATGTTGTTGCTTAAAACCCTTTGCAACAAATCGTGCTTTATACTTTGGAGAAGCATTATCTTGTCAAACTTTTTGATGAAAAATGTACAATTCATGATCTCTCAAATGGCAATGTCGTTATTGCTTCTAGCATTTTATGTTGTGGATTGTATAAGTTAATAGGCTATGCAAAATCTGTGAATGATTCAGCATGTATAGTTCAAGATTCTCAAGCTATGTCAGATGCAAAGCTTTGGCATGCATGCTTTGGTCATCTAAATTTTGCTAGTTTGCTATGCTTGCAAAAATCTGAAATGAAGGGGGGAATTGTTGATATGTTTTGGTATTGATGTGCATAAACACACCTAGGACCATCGAGACACTTTTTTCCCTCTTTATGAGGGTTTTTCTCCCTAGATTGTCTATATATCTAAAACCTTAATGGGTTACTTATATTTGGACATTCACTTGATAATTTATTCAATCTAGTGTTGTCCTCCAAGCTTCTTCTTCTTCCTTGTGATGTTCTTGTGCTTTTTGACCTCAAGCTCCAACATTATGTACATTAAATGTAATTACATGGCTAATTGCAAACCTCAATTTAAACTTGCATAGAATGTGTTTTGTTATAGGTATGGGGGAGATCACTTCATAAGACACTATCCCCACCCTCTTATTTTGAGAGTGAAGGGTTCCTAGCATATACATTGCAATAGAGAACATTTGATTAGCTGTTTGAAAAACCCTAATAAGGAAAGCTTTCATAATAAAGTCCATTGAAAAGTTGTGAAGATGTTGTCTAGTCCTAGTAGTAACCAAGAGGACATTCTGTCCATAAATGTGTTGACAAGATCCAAACAAAAGCTCAAAAGGATCATGAGAAGTTCATGAGTGGAGATAATGAAGATTTACCTTTTAAAAACTCAAGAAAAAGATTTTCTTGGAAAGATAAAAGAGAAAAAAATGATGAAATGGCTAGAATATGGGAGGATTTAGAGAAGTCTTTGGAAGATTCTAAATGCATGCATATGTATAAGGATGCAAGCATGGAGCGTGTAGCCCAAGTCTGGGATTGTAAATATACACACAAAATTCTTGAGTGATCTTTACTTAGGAAGGAGGATTGCAAAGAAGAAAGACCCATAGAGGATGATAGGTATGTTCAACAAATCGTCAATGATGGAAGGTTTGATCTATATGGCTTGGGACATATCTTACCTACTCTAGGAACAACCAGTCATGAAGTAGTTGTAATTGATTTCCAAGATGAGGGCGACTATGATATCTTCCAAGTAGCCCTTAGAATGGTACAAATTGACTTAGAAAATTTAGGAAAAAATGAACCAAATATATTTGACCAAAATAAAAACTTGGAATCTACAAAAAGCTTGGAATCTATTGAGGAGTTAGAAGCTAAACACTTGGAAGAAGAGTTACAATCATTGTTCACAATGGATAAGGAACCATAATTGGAGAGTACTAAGGTCAAAGATATTGTAAATGATAAAATTTTATGCAAATACAAATTTAACACTAAGAAGAGAGTAATTATGAAAAACCAAAGAAGAAAAATAAGAATAAGAAGAAAATAATTTGTTGGAGTTCGGGGTCTACAAAAGCACATGAACATCACAAGGAAGAAGAAGAAGCTTGGAGCACAATACAATATTGAATGTATTACCACATGAATGTACAAAGATAAGTGATTGTTAGTTTATAGGCATATATGGAAGTCAGGGGAAAAAACCTCCTAAAGAGGGAAAAAACTACCATAGGTCCTAAATGTGTTCGCACACATCACTACCAACATATATCAAAAAATCTGCCTTCTAAGTGATGGGGTGTACAAGGAGCTTGCATTCATGTATAATGAAGTGCCAAGCTATGTGGAAAGAGATCAATCCACAAAAGGAAGTAATCCCAAACCCTTGCAAAAAGTTTGAAAGTTCTCCCTAGGAAGAGCCTTTGTGAAAAGGTTTGCAAAATTATCCTATGTAGGCACATAATCCAAACTAATCTCTCTAGTAGAGAACCTCTCCCTGACATAATGATAGTGCACATCAATGTGCTTCAAGGTTCCTCACAATTGTGCTTTGAATATCACTTAAGATGGTGGTGGAAAAAGACTGACCAACACCCAAATAAGCCAAAAGGCATCTGAGCCACACACACTCAACAACTGCTAAAAGTTGCCCTATAGCCTCACAACTAGAAGTGGCTAGAACAGGCTGCCTCTTCGTCAACCAAGATATGCATGAGCTACCAAGCATGAAGCAAAAACCACTAGTGGACACAAGAGTGTCATAAAACCTAGCCCTGTCTGAGTAAAAAAAAGCATGTAAATATGGCGGTAATGATCCCCCCTTGGGATAAAACAATCCAAGTAGTTGAGTACCACTCAAGTTGTGAAAGATGTGCTTAATCATCTACCTATGCTTGACACCTGGGCAATGCATAAACCTACTCATCTAAGATATAGCAAACTGAATATCAGGTCGATTTATGCATAAGTAAATGAAGCATCCAACAACTTGCTGATAGAGAACAACATCAAATGCATCTTGAGTATCATGAAGACTCAATGTAAACCTATTTCCATATGAGTGGCAATATGTTTGCAATATTCAAGGTCAAAATGTTGAAATAATGTGTCAATATATTTTGTTTGACACAAAGCTATTCCCCCATCAACTTGCATAAGTTGAATGCCTAGGTAATGATGCAAATGCCCTGAATTCGACATCTTGAAAGAGGCATGCAAATCAACCTTAAATTCAACAGTATGCTTCTCATTAAGACTAGTGAGCAGCATGTCATCAACACATACAATGATGATCAGACGAACATCATCTGTATGCTTAACATATAAGGTGCTCTTAGTTGGACTATTCTCAAAACCATCTCCAAGCAAGTAGGCATGTATCTTTTCATACCAAGCATGCAGTGCTTCCTTCAAACCATATAATGACTTCTTCAACCTGTACACTTTGTTTTCATGTTCTTTCTGC
Organism: Ceratopteris richardii; assembly: GCA_020310875.1. Classification (NCBI taxonomy): domain Eukaryota; kingdom Viridiplantae; phylum Streptophyta; class Polypodiopsida; order Polypodiales; family Pteridaceae; genus Ceratopteris; species Ceratopteris richardii. The sequence continues at coordinate 184,698,615 of CM035419.1, forward strand.
ACAAAACCACATTGCTGAAATACATACACTTTTTCCTTTAATTCACCATTTAGAAATGCAATTTTAATGTCCAACTAATTTACATTCCTATTCGAGTTTGAGGTCTATGGAAGCATGTGAAAAGCACAAGGAAAAAGAAGAAGCTTGGAGCACAACACACAATACTGGATGTGTTACCAAGAGAATGTACAAAGGTAAGTAACATGTTAGGGCTATAGGCAGATATACAAGCCGAGGGAAAAACAACCTCCTAAAGAGAAAAAAAAGTGCTCCGATGATCCTAGTGTGTTCACACACATCACTACCTAAATAAATCCCCCCTAGAAGTGATCCGGTGAACGAGGAGATGACACTCATGTATAAGGAAGTGCCAAGCTATGTGGAATCAATCCACAAAAGGAAGTAAGCCCAAAGCTTTGCAGAAAGCTTTAAATGCTCCCTAGGCAGAGCCTTTGTGAAAAGGTTTGCAATGTTCTCTTGTGTGTGCACATATGCCAAACGATCTCTCCAGTAGAGAACCTCTCCCTGACATAATGATAGTGCACCTCAATGTGCTTAGTGCGAGCATGGAACACAGGGTTGCTCGCAACTACTAGTGTACTCTGACTGTCAATGAAGATGGTGGTTGCAGAAGAGGGACCAACACCCAAATCAGCCATAAGGCATCTAAGCCACATTCAATAGTCATTATGAAAGCTTCCCTATACGCAACCTCACAACTGGAAGTGGCCATATTAAAGTGCTTCTTGCTCAACCAAGATATACATGAGCTACCAAGCATGAAGCAAAAGCCACTAGTGGACACACGAGTGTCATAGCAACCAACCCAATTAGAGTAAAAAAAAAGCATGTAAATCTCGCGGTAGTGATCCCCCCTTGGGATAAAACAATACAAGTAGCCGGGTACCACTCAAGTAGCAAAAGATGCGCTTAACTGCCTACCCAATGCTTGACACCTTGGCAATGCATAAACCTACTCATCTGTGAGACAACAAATTGAATATGTGGCCAAGTAATTGATAAGTAAATCAAGCATCCAACAACCTTATGATAGAGAACAACATCAAATGCATCTCCAGCATCATGAAGACTCAATCATAAACCTGTCTCCATAGGAGTGGCAATAGGTTTGTAGTCTTCAAGGCCAAAACATTGCAATAATGTGTCAATATTGTGTTTGACACAAAGCTATTCTGCCATCAACTTGCATAAACTAAATGCCCAAATAATGATGCAAATGCCCTTAATCCGACATCTCAAATGAGGCATGCAAATGAGCTTTAAAATCAGCAATATGCTTCTCATGAGGACCAATGAGCAGCATGGCATTGACATAGACAACAATGATAAGAAGCACATCATTTGCATGCTTAACATATAAGGTGCTTTCAGTTGGATCATTCTCAAAACCATGTGCAATTAGATAGGCATGTATCTTTTCATACCAAGCATGTGGTGCTTGCTTTAAACCATATAATGCCTTCTTCAACCTGCACACTTTGTTCTCATGCCCGTGTTGTAGCTAAGAGGCTAAAAAACATACACTTGTTCACGCAAGTCACCATTCAAAAATGCACTTTTAATGTCCAAGTGATGTATGTCCCAACCATGATGAGGTGCAAGTGCATAGATGCTACAAAAAATAGTCATTCGGCATGTAGGAGCAAAGGTCGCATCAAAATCAATGCCTCTTTCCTAAGCATAACCCTTTGCAACAAGCCTAGCCTTATACCTGTCAACTGTTCCATCACGCTTACACTTTAGCTTGTATACCCACTTAGTGCCAATTGCCTTCTTGCCACAAGGCAAGTCATATAAAGAACAGGTACCATTTTTCATAATAGCATCATATTCTGATTGCATAACAACCATCCAATTTTTAGCATTTTGTGCTTCATCAAATGAAACAGGCTCATTCTCATCATAGAGACTAGAGGGGCCCTCATTAATACCATCTTGTATAGAGATCCTCTACCAACTCTTGAGGAGTTGATCCCACACCTAGTGGCAGAAGAGGTTGCCATAGGAGACACATTCAAGAAGGATGGTCACTCAAAGGTCCTATATGATAGCAAAGGCAAAGGCAAGAGTGGCAAGAAGGGGAAAGGAGGAAAAAGAAAGTGGAAGCAGTCCAAGGAAGAAGATTCAGATTCAAATTAGCAAGGCATAGTCTTCAAGGAAGTGCAAGAATGGCAAAGGGAAGAACAACCTTCATCAAGGTAAAACTTGTTTTATATGTGGTAAGAATAATCATATTTCTTCAATTTGCTTGTTCAAGGATGAAAAAGGCAAGAAGAAGAAGGAGCAAGGGAACTATGCTAACGACTCCTAGAAGGATGATGAGAAGGAGACCCTCCTAGCCATGAGACATGCCTACACTAGTGATCCCAAGGACACAAAGTGGTACATAGACTTTGGATGTTCTAATCACATGTCATGTATGGAGGAATCTTTTGTTGATATGCAGGTCCCAAGCTCAAAATGTTGTGTGGAGATAGGAGATAACACTGTGCATCCCATTGCACATGTGGGAGATGTGAAGCTAGGTGAAGATAAATATGTCAAGACTCTAAAAGATGTGCTCCATGTTCCATCTATTTCCAAGAACCTTATCTCTATAGGACAGGTGGTAGAGAGATATATGCTGGTTATATTTGATGCAAAAGGGTGCATGGTGAAGCAAGGAGGCAAGGTCATTGCCAAGCGAAGGAAAGAAGGCAAATTGTTCGCACTAAATGTTGCTCCTACACACAACAAGGTATGTTATGTGATCATTGGTAACAAAAGGATTGTAGAAATTGATATTTGGCACAAGAGAATAGAACATATCAATATTCCCAAGTTAAAAAGCATATGCAAAGGAGGCTTAGTGCAGAGACTACCAAACCTTGAATGCCAAGATCTACATGAGTTTTGTGATGCTTGTCAGCTAGGTAAGCAAGCAAGGAAGCCATTTCCGGAGAGTGAGTACAGATTCTCTAAGCTCTTGGAGCTTATATGCTCATATGTATGGGGCCCTAGCAGAGAGGCTTCATTGGGAGGAGCTAGGTACTTTGTCACTTTCATTCATGACCACTCAAGAAAGATATGATTGTATGTTATCAAGGAAAAATCAGAAGTGTTTTCATGCTTTCAAAATTTTAGACCCCTTGTTGAGAAAGAATGTGATGCACACATCAAGACACTAAGGTCAGATGGAGGGGAAAAGTATTTCTCTAAGGAATTCACAAAGTAATTGCAAGAAAATGGCATAAAGAGACACTTCATATGCAGGTACATCCCTTAACAAAATGGTGTTGTAGAGAGGAAGAATAGGCATTTGGTTGAGATAGCTAGATGTCTCATAAATGAAGGTAAGTTAGCAATCTCTTATTGGGCTGAGGATGTGAATACAACTTGTTACTTGATAAACAGGGTTCCAAGAGGTGGTGTGCACAACTTGACTCCACACAAAGTCTATTATGACAAGAAACCAACCATGCAACACCTCAAGGTATTTGGATGTTTATGCTTTGTTCATGTTCCCTATTAGAGATATTTATCCTTTGCCAATAATAGATTATATCTTAGAAACATTTGTAAGTAAAGAAGTCTATAGTTTTTTTGATGTATTATCTGGGTGTAATCAAGTTCCAATTGCCCTAGATGATCAACATAAAATAGCTTTTTCTATTGAACAAGGTTTATATGCTTTTAGAATGATGTCATTTGGCTTGACAAATACACCTGCAACATTCCAAAAGCTAATGTGTCACGTTTTTATAGACTTCTTGATAACCTTAATGAAAATCTATGGAGATGACTAGTTACAAGGCTATTCATTCACCCACATAAAGCAACATCATCCCACTTTTAAAGGTTTGGATTGAGTGATGGAAGGGGTTGTTTGATGATCAATCGTTCATTTATGGGTTGTATTGTGTTTTTTGACTCTTTGTATCACATTCTCAACACAAGAAAGATAATAAACTCACCATGTAAGCACCTATAACACGAGGCTATTGAAGAAATGTGGAAATGGAAATGCATACACTTATTTAGTCCCTATGATTTATATTTTTCTAATAATCATTTTCTCCTTACCATCTCTCTCTCAGATGAATGCCTGACTGTTCAGGTTCTATTATTCATCACTACATATGCACTCTTGTGTCTACTACATGTCCATTGCGCTCTCTATTTTGCTCTCTATTGCTCTCTATTGCACTCTACTAAAACATTCTCTCAACTCTCTTATATACAATTTTTGATCTGAGATTCAAAAACTCGTAAATCTGGAAGTTTCTATGCTGTATATTACAAGCGCGAATTTGTCTCTTCACTAAGGCTTTGATTTTTTTGAATGCTTTGTTTCTGCTTCTCTTCGTCTTTCTTCAACCTTCATACATCTTCAGGTCTTTATATCTAATTAGTGAGTGAATCTTCAACAACTCCCCCTCAATCACTAATTAGCATCCTCTGATCTTTCATATATTCTTCTTTTCCTTTATTCCTGCCATTTCTTTGGATCTGCTTGTTTTTAATCCGTCCAAGCTCTTTGTCAGAATATCTGCAATCTGATATTTTGTAGGAGTGTATACTATTTCAATCTCCTTCTCCATTACCTTTTCCCTCAGGAAATGATATTGAATCTCTATGTGCTTTGTTCTTGCATGAAATATTGGATTTGATGCAAGATACAATGAACTCATATTGTTTCCATGTATGATAGGTATACCTTGATCAATACCCATGATTTTGAATAAGGTCTGCATCCATATCACTTCTTTAGCTGCTTCCAAAATTCCTTTATACTCACCTTCAATTGACGATAAAGCCACTGTATGTTGTTTCTTTGATTCTTTGAACACCAGCTGACAAGCTTATCTCCTAGGTATATCATATACCCATGTGTCGACCTTCTATTATCTTGACTTCCTGCCCAGTCTGAGTCACTGTATGCTCTGAGCTTTATATCTGATGTAAAAGGATAATATAATCCTTCCTTTATAGTTCTTTTGATATATCTAAGAACTCTCTATCCTGCAACCCAATGTTGATCCTTCGGACAATGCATAAACTGTAAGAGAACTCCTACTGCATAACTAAGATCTGCTCTTCTTAGCATAGCATAAATCAAGCTTCCCACTAAAGATTGATACTTTCTCATATCTTTAAACTCTGCACCATCATATTTGCTGAGTTTATGATTTACCTCAAGTGGTGTTGAGGCTTCTCTGCAATTCTCCATGTTAAACTTCTTCAGTAAGTTTAGAAGATACCTTTCTTGCGAAACATATACACCATGATCTGTATATGTAACTTCCATACCAAGAAAGTATGATAACTTTCCTAGATCACTGATCTTGAATTCTTTTTCAAGCAATCTCTTTACCTCCTTGATTCCTTCATCTGAGGTACCTGTGATTATAATGTCATCTACATAAATACAAATGTAGATCATACCTTCATCTATTCTCTTGATGAGTAGACTTGCATCCGCCTTTGAACTTTGGTATCCAAGGTCATTGAGATACTTCACAAGTCTGTAATTCCAAGCTCTTGGATCTTGCTTCAATCCATAGAGTGCTCTTCTTAATCTACAAACAGAATTTGGGTAACTGAACTTACAAACCCTTCAGGTTGTTCCATGTAGACTTCATTTGATATATATCCATTTAGAAATGCATTCTTTATATCCAATTGACTTAGCTTCCATCCTTTTGATGCTGCTATAGCAATCACTGTCCTTATAGTTGACATCTTTGCCACCGGACTGAATGTCTCATCAAAATATATGCCATGCATCTGAGCATAGCCTTTGACTACAAGTCTAGCTTTGTATCTGGCTATTCTTCCATCTGCAAGTTTCTTAACTTTGTAAACCCATTTATTTCCAATCACTTTCTTACCATTTGGTTTTGGAACACGTTCCCAAGTCTTGTTCTCGTCAAGAGTATTGAACTCCTCCTTCATTGCTTCTTCCCATTTTTCCTTACCTTTTGCTTCACTATAATTCTGAGGTTCTTCATCCTCCTTTACTAAGTAAGCATAGTTTTATTAAGTCAAATAAGAAGTATCATAGGAATACCTCGTTGGTTGTTTCCTTACTTTGTTTGACCTTCTTGGTTCATACTCTTCATGTGTATCTGAATACACTTCTTCATCAAATCTCGGTCCATCTTCATTTCTCATAGTTGATCCGATCCTAGATGTACTTGCCTGCATATGATCTTCATCTCCATTCACATGCATATGTGATTTACCTTTTTCATTTCTTCTTATCTCTTCTTCAATTGTTTCATCATTATACTCTTTATCTCCATACCAGCTCTTTCCTTCATCAAATGTCACATCTCTGGAAACAATAAACTGTTTGGTTAAAGGACTCCATAACCTGTAACCCATCTGCTTTTCATCATATTCGATGAACACGTATTTTTCAGCTTTTGGTTTGAGCTTATGTCTAAGTTGTGATGGTACATAAGCATAAGCGACTGATCCAAACACTTTGCAATGATCAAGTGTTGGTTTCTTACCACACCAAGCTTCATAAGGGGTCATTCCATTTAAAGCTGCACATGGTAATCTCTTAACAAGATATGTGGTTGTATTTACAGCCTCAGCCCAAAGATAGTTTGGACAATTCTTCTCCTTTAACATTGCTCTAGCAAACTCAACTAGAGTTCGGTTTCTCCTTTCTGCTACTCCATTTTGTTGCGGTGTATACCTGCAAGTTATTTCTCTTTTGATACCTGCATTCCACAGATAATCATTGAATTCTCGAGAAAAATATTCTCCTCCTCCATCAGACCTTAGTCTTTTGAGTTTTTGTCTTGTAAGTCTTTCAGCATATCCATGAAAGTGCCTGAAAGCTCCAAATACTTTTGATTTCTCTTTCAAAACATAAAGAGTTATCCCTCTTGTTGCATCATAAATAAAAAGAACATAATACCTTGAACCACTGATAGATCCTTCTTTTGTTGGTCCCCATACATCTATATGTATGAGCTCTAGCAAACCATCGTGTTTGTAACCATTCTTTTGAAATGGTAACCTGTGTGCTTTTCCCATATGACAGACTTCACATTTGTGAATCATATGTTGATTTTTCATATTTGGTAATCCTCGTACATATTGTTTTTCCACCATAGTTTTGATTCCTTTTTCATTAAAGTGTCCTAACCTCTTGTGCCAGAGGTCTAATTCTGTAAACACTTCATCACCATGTATGATCAATGCTTGACCAACATTCCCTTGTACTTTAAGAGTAAAAAGTCTACCTTCCTTTTTACCATAGACAATTTGATTGTATCCATTCTCTAGATCTTCGACAAATACTCCTTCATTTGTAAACCTGACTTGAAAACCTTTTTCTACTATCTGTCCCACGCTGATCAGATTCTTTGGGATTGTTGGAACATACAAAACATTTGTTAGTAGGTCAACTCCATTCTTACACTTTACTTTTCCAATTGACTGCACATTATGTTTTGTGTTATCACCTGTTTGTACTATACGATTTGAAATACCTCCTTCCAATTCTGATAACAATTCTATATTTACTGACAAATGATTTGAACAACCAGAGTCAATATAGAATACCTTTAGATCTTCATTCTCTGACATGCTTATCGAATCATCATCAACATTGTATGATTGTCATTCTGTGTATCCTTTGCATAGTTGTAGTAGGTAGTGTTGTGAGACCGATTCTGTCCCCAACTTCTTGCTCCACCTCTACCATATCCGCCTCTTTGGCTTTGTCTACCTCTTTGATATCTTCCGCTTCTGCCTGTGCTATTGTTATTCTGATTTTGACTTGATCCTTGAGAATTATGCCAGCAATCATGAGCCAAATGATTGCTTAATCCACAGATCCAACAAGACTTCTTGTTGTTATTCTGATTACCTCTTCCTTTTGTATTACCTCTACTTTTACTTCTAGCATTACTTCTTCCTCTTGCATAATTTGCTTGAGTAGTCATCTCTTCTTCATCTTTTTCTTTTCCTTTGTCACCTTTCTTCTTAGTCTTTGCGTACATAGCAGAGCTATGCCCTTTATCTCCATCTGTCTTCAAATCTTGCTCTAATGTTAGCATTAATCCAAGCAACTGATTTAGATCTGGTACAAAATGATTTAACGATAGTTCAGTTGAAAGTACGAAAGGTTTCCACCTTTCATCTCCTCTCAATCCTGCAAGCATTTGCGCTATTAACCTGTGATCTTCAATATCCTCATCAATAGATCCAAGACTGTCTGCCAAGTCAATCTTAGTGACATAATCACTAATGCTTTGACTTTTCTTTTTCTTGAACATTGTAAACTCTGACCATAAGCTAGCCTTCCTAGCTTTGGTAGTGTTTTGGAAATGATCTTCCAATGCACTCCATATGTCTTCCGCTTTCTCCAAACCTCTAATATGTGGTAGTAAATGATCTGTAATGGTATTGTAGATATACGCTCTTGCCATTGCATCTTTCTTCTGCCATAGCTTCAAGGCTTCTAACTCTTCTTTCTTCGGTTGACTGTCGTCTCCAAAAGTAGGCTTCTTTTCTTCTCCTGTCACATATATCATTAAGTCCTTACTCATAAGTAAGGCTTCCATTCGCATTACCCATGCAGGATAGTTATCTCTATCCAATTTGTCAATAGAAATGTGATCTGCCATGATCTTCTTGTTTCTGTTACTGCCGGTGATTATAACATTAAAGGATTTTACCTTTTGTAAACCTTTGCCCTTGAGAATGACTTCAGAATGCTTCTCTAATGCCGTTTGTTGTTAATCACTTCAACTTCACCTTTCTTGTGAAGAATTCTTCAAATTCTCTTGTATCTTTACTTCCGTTTACTCTTGAGAACCTTTTCTTTGCTTCAGAACCTTTTCTGCTCTAATACCACTTGTTGATGTGCGGCAAAAAGCTTGACACTAAGCTGCCGAATATTGCCACGCCACAAGAAGAACTAAGCTAGAGTGATATTAGAACACCTCTATAATCATCAATAGCTTAGCAACCTTTCTGAACCTTAAAACTTTACAACTGAGTTTAGTGAAATCTAAAAATTCACTTTACCTAAAACTTTCCTTTCCTTCAGGCTTCAATTCTCATCTGGTTTACTTCAATCTTTACAATTCTTTGTCTGCTTACTATTAGATATACTTTCAGTTACTTTTATTGTATCAAAACTGTGTTTTAAATTCACCGGAATCTCATCGGACTGTTACCAGACTATCACCGTAATGTTACCGAAATGTTACCGGAATCAACTGCAATTGTATTTGTAATTACTTCAAATGGTTGTACATGAAGTAAAGAAGTAATACCTGAGCTTCCTTTAGTGAATAAACTTTATCTAAAGTTTGAGGAAAAACTTCACCAGTTCTGGATGCATTTACGGTCAGACACTGTATTGTGTGTATGTGTCCCGTTTCACAAAACTCTTTTGATCAGGTTGTAGTTGAGACTACTAGCTTCAAGATAAGCTATCACTTATGAAAAACTTTACACTGTACTGTGAGATCTAACTTATAGAAGTACCGTAAAACTTGTACTGAAAAACTGTAACTGTTAACTAACTTTCACAGTAACATGAAATCACTTAGATTTCTTCACAAATGAAAAATGCACTCATATCTTTCCACATAAATATGTGTTTTATATTAGAGAAGATGTGTACAAAATGGATTGGCCTCACTTTGCTCATAGCCATGAGAACTCTCCTATGCTGAGTAGTTTCTCCTTACCATATCTCTCTCAGATGAATGCCTGACTGTTCAGGTTCTATTATTCATCACTACATATGCACTCTTGCGTCTACTACATGTGCATTGCACTGTCCATTTTGCTCTCTATTGCTCTCTATTGTGCTCTACTAAAACATTCTGTCAAGTCTCTTATATACAGTTTTTGATCGGAGATTACAGACATGAATTTGTCCCTTCACTAAGGCTTTGATTTTTCTGAATGCTTTGTTTCTGCTTCTCTTCATCTTTCTTCAACCTTCATACATCTTCATGTCTTTATATCTAATTAGTGAGTGAATCTTCAACATGAAGAAATTATTTGCCATGGGCCCATAAAGAGTCATCTGCTGGCATCAAACGGGTGGTTGACAAGCATCAAATCATCAATCAAGCATCTAACTTTTCCCAATTAGGGTTTCCCTTTGCCTCTTGATAGGTTGAGGGTTCCTCTAAAATAGAGTCTTTTGCCAAGTAGATCGAATGCTTTGTAACAAATGTGGAATCATGGTTGTTTCTTCTCTCTTGTTGATCTTATAGGTGCTTGTTTGGAGCATTCTCCAACCTCTTGCATCTTTGATTTGCCTCTTGACTTCCATAGCTTTTAATCCGTTTCCCTTTCATCTTGGTCCTCATCTGTATCACTTCTTGGATCCTAGACATGTGTATCATGCTTGCTTGCTAATTGATGAGAACCAGAGTCAAGATCATATGGTAGACTTACCTTTTGTTTGTCTTCATGATACCAAGACCTGTGTTCTTCAAAAACAACATCTCTACTTGTAGTGAATTGCTTAGTTGAAGGATTATAGAACCTGTAACCCATCTAAGTTGAATCATATCCAATAAACACTACCTTTTTTGCCCTTTCATCTAGCTTACCTCTTATTTGTGATGGTACATGAACATAAGCTAAACAACCAAACACCATGCAATGTCCAAGACTAGGTTTTCTTCCATGCCATGCTTCATAAGGAGTCATAACTTGAAGTTATTTGGATGGTAGTCTATTGACAAGGTACACAACAATTGAAATAGCTTCTACCCATAGATAATGTGGTAACTTCTTCTCTTCAAGCATTGTTTGGTTGATCCAACCAATGTCTTGTTTCTCCTCTCTGCCATTCCATTCAGCTGAGGAGAGTACCTGGTAGTCACTTCCCTTTTGATACCTTTGTCCTGCAAGAACTCATCAAACTCTTTGGAGAAGTATTCTCCCCCTCCATCAGATCTGAGCTTCTTGAGTAATCTACCTATATGATTCTCCACATGTGCCAGATACTTTTTGAAGCAATCAATCACTTCATTCTTACTCTTGATAAAGTATGGAATATTCCATCTACTATGGTCATCAATAAATGCGATATAATACCTTGATCCTACCAATGAAGGTTCTTGACTTGGTCCCCATACATCTGTATGTACTAAGTCCAATAAGTTGTTGTGGATGTAGCCTTTGTAGTTGAATGGTTGTCTTTGTGCCTTCCTAATCTGACATGCATCACACTTGTTGATCATGTGTTTCTTTGATATTTTTGGAAGTCCAAGAACAATTTGATCCCTACATATATCCTTCAAGGTTCTTTCCTTCACATGAGCAAGTCTCTTATGCCACACTTCAAGCTCACTTAGGGTTTGAGACCCAAAGTTGAATAGAGCTATGTTCCTGGTTTCTCCTACTTCAAAAGTAAAGAGCCTACCATTCTTCTCACCCCTGGCTATCTTCTTGAAGCCTTGACATGGATCTTCCACAAAAGCTCCATGTTGGGTGAACCTAACTTGCAAGCTTTTTTCAACTATTTGGCCTACACTTATTAGGTTTTTAGTGATAGTGGGTACATAGAGAACCTTACTCTGAATATTTTTTCTTGCCATTGGAAGCTTTGACATTACCAATCTTCTCCACATTGTGCTTTGTGTCATCCCCTGTTTGTACTTCATGTCTATGCTTTGGACTTTCCAAATCAGATAGAAGGGCAATGCTTCCTGCAACATGATTTGAACATCCTAAATCTATGTAGAAAAAATGATCATCTTCTTTACCTTCTTTGTGGCTTAGATTCATAAGAAGCAATGAGTCTTCATGTGGTTGATCTTATGAATAATTGTTAAAGTCTTTTCTATTATAGCCTCTATTGTTATTGTTGAAGTTGTGTCCACCTCTACCTCTATTGCTACCATATCCACCTCTTCCACTTCCTTTTTGGGCCTTCCTATTGAACCAAAAATTCTGAGTGGTGTGGTTGGTCTTATCACAAATGGCACAAGATTGAACATTCTGACCTTTGGCTTTGTCATGCTTTGGTCTTTTCTTCTTCCCTTTCCACTTGCTCTTGCTTGCAAAGTGGCTTGAGAAGTCTCCTCTTCATCTTCTTTCTTCTTCTTTCCTTTCAACTTCTTATCCTTTTTATCTACATATAGAGAACTAGTTGAACTAGCATGATAGGAGCTACCTTCCTTTATGCTATTGTTGGCCTCTTGATTGAAGAGTTGTCCAAGAAAGATGTTGAAGTTTGGAGTTTTCACATCCATGATGAGACCATAAGCTGTGGTGAAGGATTGCCATTGCTTATCACTTTGATTCCCATTGAGAATTCGCCTCATGATAGCCTCTTCTTCAATCAGCTCTCCAATGGATGCTAACTAATCCGCAACCTCCTTGACCTTGGTAACAAACTATGTGATGATTTGTTTAGGTGTCTTCTTCATTTGGTTGAACTCGTTCCGAAGATGATTCTTTCTTGCTTTGGTACTAGCATAAAAGAAACTCTTGAGGGCATCCCAAGTCTCTTGAGATGTCTTGGAACCTCTAATATGTGGTAATGGAAAGTCAGAGATAGATTTTAGTATGTATGACCTTGCTTGAGCATCCCTTGCACACCAAAGTGTGAGCTTATCTATCTCCTCTTGTGTAGGTCCTCCTTTGGATCTTGAAATAGGCATAACTTCATCACCTAAACAATTCCATAAAGATTTCTACCTTGCAAATAGGCATCCATTATGATTTGCCAAGCCACATAGTTGTGTGGATCAAGCTTGTCAATCATTGAGAGAAATCCATCACCCATCTTGATCTAGCTCTTATACCACTGAAAGAACTTGGAGACATTTGTAGGAGGTAGAAAAGTGAGTTGCGAAGCGAAGAAGTTTGATCCAACCAACTGTCACAAGACCAACCCTTGAGCTTATAGACCTTTTGAGCATGCGATAAGTACAATAAAATGGACTATGTACTTTCGAGCATCAAGGAGAAAGAGTCGATACAAAATAGATAGGTTTTTGCATCGACTAACTCAAAAAGCTTACTATCTTTGGACGAGACAATGAACGTCAAATGCTCATAGCGACCATCATGATTACAATTAGAAAAAATCCTTTTCTGGGAGTGATACACATAGGGTGAGTTTATATAATTCACAAGAGTATAAGAGATAAGGAAAATATACTTTTGGAATGAACGACACACTCAACAGTGGTACCTCCTATTTTTTAGGAATATGTAGAGATTGACCCTGATACAAAAAAACTAAGATTTCTCCAAATTTACTAAACCAAATGCTTTGAAACTTTAGACGCATAAACTAGACACTAATAAATTTCCAATGAGCCATGTCTAATGCAATTTTGAGCTCAATAGAGAGAGAAGCAGCCTCTGCAAGCTTACTGTTGGCGAAGATGATGATGCAAAAAAATGAAGGAGCAAGACAATGATGGTCACAAGTGTATGCATATTGCTTCCATCTATAGTACAAGTGATTTTAAGTCTTTATATAGACTTTAGAAGTGATCCATAAATTTTACAAGTGGATTTTGAATTAAAATGGAGGCGGTAAGAGTTATTGGATGGAATCAATTCACGTTCCTAAAATCTAGGAAAAGTGAAGATCTAGTTTGATCTACTTTTAGGTGATTGATTGATTGATTAAATGCAACTCAACCACCTCAAATTCATGGAAATTGGGCTCTCTCTTTCTACATTTACATGTGTAAAACTCAAGGCTTTTACAATGGTAAAATATCCATTAAGAAATCTTTTTTAAAAAATACAATAAACGAGCATATGTAAAAGAACTCTCCAATAGATATTCTTTTGACATAATCCAAGCAATAGCTTTTGATGTAGATCAAATCCACCTCAAGCATAGTGTAAGCTTGATGTTCCAACAAATATATCAACACAATTATTTTTTGTAGAAAAATATTGAAACTCTAGTATTTTGTTCTCCATGAGCTCACAATTGTATTGATATACTAGACCCATGTGTTTCTTGCGAGCATGAAATATTGGATTCTTTGCAATGGCCATACAAGCTTGATTATCACATTCAATTGTGGTTACAACCTATGGTGGAAAGCTTAGATATAGAACAATTCTTCTTATATGGTTGGAATTTTAGATCTACAAGAATTCTCTTTAACCCAATTACTTCACAAGAAGAAAAAAATCCTTTTACTTTTCTCAATGGAAAAAAGTGCCATAGTTGATTATTTCTTACTCACCAAGAAAAGATACCAAAACTAGTTTAGAATCAATATCCAAAAATAGTTTTTAGGAATCACAATATCCTTTCCAATCTCAATCACAATACCCTTGAATAATATCACGTGGTATACAAAATACCAAAATCTAGGGTTCTTGCAATGTACAAGAATCTATGTTCTTGCATTCTACTGGTTTTCTTTTAATTTTTTTGAGAATGTACTCATGACCAACAACATAAAAAATATGTGTCCTAGTGTTGGACAAAGAAATTAGACTCCCAACAAGTTTTTCATACTTCTTGGCATTTATATCGTGTATCATCATCTATTGAGAGTCTAAGATTTACTTCTATAGGTCTACGAATTTGCGGTCTGACACTCCACCATCCCAAAAGCTTTGAGGATTTTTATAGCACTTTTTTTGCAGTATAAAAGTCAAATCTTGTTTTTGGCATGAATCAATTTTGAGGCAATATTGGAGTAGCTTGAGACCTCTTATTTCAAACTCATTGCTCAAGATAACATGGGATTGTTTGCTGAAATCTTGATGATCCTCTATAATGATCAAATCATTTACATACAAGATGACAACTAGTAGCTAGTTATCTTTTCTTATAACATACAAATCAAAAGTAGTTTGAAAGCGTACATTCTTGAAAAAAATATTGATTCATTGGTACTAAGCTGAGTGCAAATCTTTGTTAGACATCGAATCCTTCCATCTATGAAAATCCATCTGCAAAAAGTTGAGCTTCATACTTCTCTAAAGTACCATTTGTGTTATATTAGGATTTCTAGTTCCATTTGCTACCAATTACCATTTTCTTTGGTGGAATATCAACTAGATATGAAGTCTATTTTTTATTATGCTATCATACCAAGCTTAGTGCAAATCTTTGTTAGACATCAAATCCTTCCATCTATGAAAATCCATCTGCAAAAAGTTGAGCTTCATACTTCTCTAAAGTACCATTTGTGTTATATTAGGATTTCCAGTTCCATTTGCTACCAATTACCATTTTCTTTGGTGGAATATCAAATAGATATGGTCTATTTTTTATTATGCTATCATACTTAGCTTGCATTATCGCTTTCCACTTGGGGTATTTTTTTAGTGCTTCATCTACAATTATGGGCTCTTTTGTTGATCCCATGATTTCAACCATAAGATCCACATAACATGTCATGTGAGGTTGATTGTCTCTTCTCGATCCTCTTTGATCTATGAAATCCATTCTAAAGATGACTTTAGAACATTGACTTGAGGATTGTAATAATTAAAGAGTTTTTCTAACAACTTTAGTGGTGGATTACAACATGTCTCAAAAATAGGCTTGTTTTTTAATTGATGAGAGCAAAAATTGGTTGAGATTTTGAACTTCCATATAGTGTCATTTGTTCTATAAAGCTTCCCTTCAGTGAATGGGTGGAAGAATATGCATTGGTGTAGTAAAAACATTAATAGTAGGAAACAAGGAGGATGAAGACATTATTGAGTTCTTATACTAAATTGATTGTTGAAATAAGAAGCCCTTCCTAAGTACAAGCATCCCAATGCTTTGATACCATGTAAGAAAGAAATTATGCAAGAGAGATGAATGTTTTGGAAGACAAGGATATATATATCCTTATATATATATATATATATATATATATATATATATATATATATATATATATATATATAAGAGAATTTGAAAAATTTTCTTACTAACATCAAATACAATGGTGATGTCATAGTCCACTTGTGTGCTCTAGAATTTAAATGGTGGTCAAGACAACTCTAGATGGATTATTAAAAGGTAGAGGTACACTGGATCAATTCACTATCTAGACTAGTGTAGAAGTCATCTATAAATAGACTAATGGAGAGGTGTGGCTTTCATGGATGGCTAGACTTGGTTTATTGACTATGGGTGGCTTCCAATCACATATTATTTTTCTTCCCATATGAGGAAACTAAGCAAGTTCAAATGACATGTAATATGTAGCATTGATCAATCACATGTTGAGATATCAAGCTCAACATGTGATGATCTAGGATGACACATATCACTTTTTCATTTCTCTGACATGTATAGTCATCATGCAAGTATATGGTAGATACTTCATTGAGATTTACTAGATTTATCTACCGAGAGTGATGGCACATTTTTTTCTTGCCAAATCACTTTTTCGTGGACATTAGGATTTTCCTTATGTACTGTTCTTTATATATTTCACCTGTAATGTTGTTTTAGGTAATTCTTGTACATTCCTTTTGTGTAATAGAAGAAGAAGAAGAAGATCATTCTTCCTTGCTTCAATCTGTGTGTGTGCTCTTCTTTGATTGTGAGCCTATGTGTGTGAGCTCTCTTCTTATCTCCTTCATTGTGACTTGGTATCAGAGCCAATGTGGCTATAGAGAGCTCGTGGAGGAGGCCGACGGTGAAGAGTACAGGAGAAGGCATGGAGAAAGAGTGATTCACAAATGACCTCAGATTGCTACAAAAATTGGTGTGAAGGTAGAAGGTGTAAAAAATATTCTCGATAGTTACACCTTTAGGGTCATTGGTTTTTGTCACATTTCTGTTCTAGAGGCACCTCGACCTCTATTTTGAGCCTGCAAGGTGGGGCCCAAAGAAAAACCAGGTCAATTTGTAAAACTATAACCTGCATCGTGTTTCATAACACTCAAATATTCAAGATCTAGAATTTCAAGCGATTCCGTGTATTGTTGATACATGAAAACTATGTTTTTCTGAGATCAAACTATCATGTTAAAGTGCAATAATGTTCAAGGAGAAGTACTGCTTGTAGGGTTTTTGGAGTGTTGTGAATTGTTGCAGAAATGGCAAACGTGGATGGAATGGGTCAGCTTATGCTAGACAAGAACAACTTCCATGCTAGGAGATTGAGAATGAAGAATTTCCTAATGGAAAAGGCTACAAGAAGTACATCAAACGAGAGAACGAAAATGCTCCATAGTTACTAGAGAGGTTGATCACTCCAAATGGACTTTGGGAGGTATTTCAATCTTGACACACAAGATAGGGTATTCATTTTCTAGATAGGGTACATGCACATTTGTGTACTCAAATCTCTTATAAAATCTTAGAGTATTTAGAAAATAGACTAGTGGACTATCTACTTCTATACACACAACGACAACGAACAACCAATGATAAGATTATGATGAAAAGAATCCTTACTATTCTAGCAAGAGATGAACTATCTTGGATATGAACCAAACCAACATACAAAGATATATAGCTAATGAGAACTCTCTACCTATGTAGAGAATAAGCTAGCAAGAGCTAGCTTAGCTAGAGGGTAGCTTAGAATTTAAAGAATTGTTTAGGAATGAGATCCCAAATGATCATAGAGAATGCTCCCAAATTCCTTCAAAAGTTTTTTTACATATCCACTTATGTTTCATGTAGATTTGAATTCATATAAGCCTAAAAAAGAACCGAACTTTTTTCCAATCAAGGTAGTTGAAATCATTCAATTTTTGACTTTAAAAAGAAGTGTAGCTATTGTGCCACATTAATCTAGGACTTGGTTCACACATTTGAACTTTCCAAAGGTCTATAACTCTAACAATCCCCCTCAAGCTCAAGTGCTACCCTCCATTGATCTATGTGGAAGGGGAAACTAGTAAAAGATAAAGAAGAAGAAAATCAAACAGAAAGATAATTCATTAAAGCATTACTTTTCTGCCCAGAGCCCCACAAGGGCATGCATCATGTCCAACGAGACACAAGGAAACAAAAGAAACAAGCTACAAAAATGCATCAAGTCTCAAATGGTGTATACAAAGAACTACAAATAAGACCTTTGAAGCACCATCTTGAAGACCAAATGTTAGAAAGAGGTAAAGGGTGACAAACACCCTTGCCAGAGAATGGTGGATGTGGCAAAAAAAAACACCTAGGAGCATACGTGGCAAAAAAAAAATAATACACCAACCCAGTGTGTAAATATAAGGAATACCAAGGCATAGAAGAAATATTGGTTAGAGGATAAGATAAGGTGAAAAATAGTCTCCAAGTCTTGATTGCTTCCTCTACCAGTGGATGTGTGCATGACCAACAACAATAATTCCAAAACCCTAGTGTATGAATGTAACAAATACCAAGGGTGAAATAGAGGCATTGAACGAAGGTTTGGACAAGGTGACAATTAGACTCCAAGTCTTGAAGGCTTCCTTGACCATTGGTAGTGTGCGATTAAGAGAAAGTTATACGGGGAAATTGAAGCATCATGTGAAAGACATTTGGACCATCTCCAGCCACAATTGAGCATTGGGAAAGCCCTCTAGCTATGTTTCAAAGCAACCCATAGAAAGCTTGTCAAGGGACAACATAGACTAAGAAGGGGACAGTGTTGAGGAGGGCTGAAGACAAGGAAGGAGAATAAAGAAGTAAAGCAAAGTAGGCCCCCAAAATTTCCAAGAAATGGCTAATTTTCTTCTCTAAAAAACCAATTTAAAATATAGAAGATGCCTTGTAAATGCTCTACAAGAGTTCTCTATATGCACGATCCCTGAAGAATGTTACATTACCTTTGTATAATAGTAAGAGATTAGTGATCTTTAGAGAAATTGATGGTCTATGATGTGAAAGGACAAAATTAGGGCACATGTATGTAAGTCACTTATGACTTTTTGTAAAATTTTTTGGCCAATTGAAGAGCTAAATTTATGAAATTTTGAATTTGTTTCTTCTTGTCTGTGTATCTCCTTTTTCAGGAGCTTGTCTGTGTGTATGAGGCATGAAATGTGTGCCTAGAGGTGTTGTCTACCCCTTCCCTATCTCTTTTCACTGTTAAGGTGTGTGTGTGTGTGAAGCATATGAAGTATAGAAGTGAGAGGTGTTATCTACCACTCAGTTTTCTGGCCATAGCTTGAAGTATAGAGGTTTAATTTACTTATCACTAGATGCATCTCATTGAATCTTTGAAAAATCTATTATTGGCTATATTCGGATATCAGAGTTGAGAGAAGTCACTCGATCTGTGCTGGTTGTTTTTGCAAGTATTGCAATACACACTTTGGGTGTAAGGGGTGATGTGTGAGGCAGATTCTCCTAATTTGCATGCATTACTTGTCCCAATCATATATTAATTATCACGTGTGCACAAGTCTTCATACAATTGATTGGATTAGACACATGGATTGATAGTTTAATGGGTGTATCAATGCCATTGCTATATTATGCACTTGCTTGATGATAGAGATTTAGTCTCATTCATTGCAAATCCCTAGGACATCATGAGCTTAGGTACACACATTTTTGACATCGTTTCTAGGGAGTCTGGCTTAAATCACGGTGCCTATGTGATGGTTAAGTGTTGTTGTGAAGGTAGTGATCCTGAGGAAGTAAGTTTCAGTAGCTTGGACAGTCATAACTCTTCTGCACTTGTTACTTCATACACCTCATGTGTGTGTGACAAGTTTTTCGGATTAGGTTGAGAGTGGAGGAGTTAGCATTAGGAATTAGGAAAGAGAGCTTGGAGGTAGGGTAGATTACTCAATCCCCAAAAAACCAATTTTTTTTTCTCACTTTTTGTTGAGTCTCTAGTTTTACCTAGAGACTAAAATCCCAAATCTCACCACATTTCACCACTTGTTTATGCAAGTATTGAGGAGCTTCCAAACAATGAGTATTGCAAATAATGTATCACACAGAACTAAATGTAAAGCTGGGTTCATGTGCCTAAAATTAAGAGGATTAATCCTTGAGGTGAGCACTTCACAATGCATAAATCAAAATTTTGATTTAACACTCACATGGGGTGACATGACACTCATCGAGCTTTTTTATCAAGAGATTTAGGAAGGATTTTCTAGCCACAACCACATAAGGAATAAGGAGAGAACAAGGAGCACATTTGCAAAATTTTTTTTGAAATTGGACTTACAAAAGTCCAAGTATCATGACCGATTGAGTTTTGTATCACAATACTGAATTCCTGTGTGTCGTGATACTTGGCAGGTATCATGTATTGTCGATACCTTACTGCTATGTGTATCACGATATGCAAGTATCATGTACCACCTGATTGAGTATCATGATCACCCGATATCGCGTATCATTCATACTTTTCAAGTATCATGTATCACTGACTTAGGCTCCTATCATGTATTGTCTCACATTTGTATCATGTATCATTTAGTTCATGTATCATGTAGTATGTATTGTGTATCATCTTGGAGCTAGTATCGTGTATCATGAGGGTTGAGGAATCATGTATCATCTTAATATAAGTATTGTATCATGGAGGTCTAGTATTGAGTATCATGTGTTATCCAATTATCGTATATCATGAGATTTTACAAGTATCATATCGTTCAAACTAGTATCGTGTATCATCAGAATGTCAACTATTGTGTATTGGGGATATTGGATGCACACCCAATGAGCTTGGAACTAAACTTTTTAGAAGAATTCTAACACGTAAACATTAGTCGAACCATTTCCAAGACTTGAGAGAATAACATGAGAACAAACTAGAGAAAAATACAAGTACAAAAACCAACCAAGGCCCCAAATTGTGAATGAACCTATGTTTTGGACGTGTCTTAGGGAGTCCAAGAAGCATGGTATCCTTAGTAGGGAGTGTAAACCAAAAGAGTGTTCACTCCATCTACTCCAATACCTCTAGTGACTCAGAGGGAGAATCAATCATGGCCTCTAAAGACATGCATAGCTGTGTGCATCGTACCGGGCTCATGACAACTATAGCAAGAGAGTATATGAATTCCTTGGAGTATGTCTCTTGAAACTCGCATGGCGTTCCTATCTACCTAGATGGCCTCAATAGGTAAGTGGCCAGGACTTAGGAACTCTACAAGTTCAGAGGTTGTGCAAAGGTGAGCCATGAAATTTGAAGGAGGGTTTTACATGGACAAAACCTTTCTTTGACTTCTTTGTTGAGACTTTACTGGTGTGGGAGAACATAAGGTTTTGTATATGTAAGATTTCCTTGGGTACCCACATGTGTAATTGCCCTTGTTGAATTGTAGCTGATTTCTTAGGCACCCAAATTTGTATGTTATTGTGGTTGGCCTTCATCGATCGCTTCAGTACCCAAATTTGGAGTACTCTTTGAGATAGAGATCATCGTTGTTCTTCTACTTGTTGCCTTGGCTCTTGCCACTGCTTCTTGGGTAATGAGTTTGATTGGAATGGTGTGATTGATTGCTCCCCCTTTCGTACCCAGATCTGCTTCATGCCCGTAACTACTTTTTTCTTGAATTCTGTTTGTTTATTTGATATAGCGGTTTTCTTGTATTTTTTTGCTTGCCTCAATGGTTGAATGACTCTGCATGCCTTAGTCTTTGAAAAAGGAGAGATATCCTCTTGCCTTTGAGCCTCTTCTTCCATTATTGAGTGCTTCTTCGTCATAGAGCTTTTGACACATACACCATCTTCTTCCTTAAGATTAGTCTTAGAAGAACTAAGAGAATGTGTAATGCTTGGATTTGTGATCATGCAATTTTCTAATTTGAATGTAATGCATTGTTCACGTAGCCAAACTTGAAGAAGTGGACTTCTTAGGTTTAAGTGGAAAACATGGTCATAGATCCAATCTTGACCCAACACAAGTGGCTATGTAAGGTCCTGATCTTGACACACATTATTTTGACTGTCATTGGGACATCTTGAAGGTAGATGGGAAGCTCCACCACCCAAATAGGGGGTTTCCACACCTCCCATTCTTATGAGATAGGATTCTATGGAATTGATGTTCAAGTATAGATCATGGTACTATGAGACTCTATCTACACTAGTTGCTGCACCTGAGTCAATCAAAGCTCTCACAATCCTTACACCTTTTCCTTGTTCTACCTCTATGGTCACAAAGGGACATTGGTCGATTATTCAAGGAACAATTGCACCTGATGTTTGTCACATGGCCATGTGATAACTTGGGGTATTGGGATTGACATCTAGGCCTTGTTGCCTTAACTTATTTCACCTAATGTTCTGTCTAGCCTCTTCATGTGCTTCTTCTCTAACCCTTAACTATTCTTCTTTTCACTTCTTAGTAGTGTTGAGTCTCATGAGCATATCCTCTTTAAGACGTTCTTGATGTAGCTTGAGTCCACATCCATTAATATATTTTGGCAAGATGTCACCTTTTAGAGTGGCCAATCGAACTGCGCCACTGGTGGAAATTCTATTAATGACCATGGGTCCATATCCTCGTTTTTCTAGTTTACATGCATGCTACTTTAGTGTATAAACCAGCACTAGTTCTCCCTCTTTCAATCCTTCATCCTTGATGTGTGCATTGAAGTATGCCTTTTGTCTTTTCTTTGCGGCATAGATGCTTGCTCTCACTTGTAGCCTGGTCTCACCTAAGCATTCTAGATCAAATACTCTGGAGGAAAGCTTATGTCCATTCCACTTGTGCTCTTGTGCTAGTTTTTAAGTTGGGATCAAGAAGGCTAATGGTAACACAACATTCTATCTAAAGACCATATGAAATGGGATCGCATTGAGTACCATTTTGTAGGAAACTCAATAAGCCCAAACAACATGATGAAGTTGTTTATCCCAATCAAAGCATTTATTATTTACTAGTTTTGTCAATACATTACATAGAATCTTATTTGTGCTCTTGGCTTGTCCATTAGCTTGTGGATGATAGGGGGTAGGCTTCTTATGTATCACCAAGAATTCTTGGAGAAGGTTTTCAACGACTTTGTTCAAGAAGTGTGTACCTCTATCACTTACTAACTCTATTGGTGACATGTATCTGGTGAACACATTCTTGAATAAAAACTTATCCATCATTTGAGCATCATTCTTTGTTGTGGCTTTGACTTCTACCCACTTTGTAAGGTAATCTGTGGCTATAATAATGTACTCTGCATAGGAGTTTCTAGCTGGGTGGTTAATAGGACCTATAAAGTCTATACCCTACTTCCAGAATGTGCATCCTCCCATCATTGGCCTCAAAGGCATCTCATCTTTTCTAATCGGATATTTTGCATGTTGGCATGTGTCACATCTCTTCACATAGGTATGTGCATCCATATGAAGAGTGGGTCACCAAAGTCCTGAGAATATAATGGTCTTAATTACTTGTTGAGGGCCAAAATATCCATCGGCAATGCCGCTATGTGCAATTTCTAAGATTGTCAAATAGTCTAATTCGTAAATGCATAGTCTTAAGTAACCATCTTTGCCTCTTTGGTATAGGATGTCTCCTACTAAGGCGTAGTCTTCAGTCTCTTGATCCATGTTTTGTTTTCTTGCTAGACTAGCCTTGTTGGGTAGTGTTCCTGATCTCATAAATTCTACTAATGAAGCACTCCATTTTGGAATTAATGACATGTGATAAAGGGTAGCATGCTCCACTGGGGGTCTCTTCTAGCACACTTGGAAATTCTTAATCCATTCATGTATTTCTTAGTTCATACTAGGCCAATACAATCCTAAATGTTCTAGATTTTGCAATGTTCGTGGTTTAGGATAGTGATTTCTTGGAAATCCTTCATGGGCTTGTTGCAACCAACATCTTTTTTCGTCCTCCTTAAGACAACAAGCTAGTACACCCTTTGTATCTTGTTTGTACATATTTCTTGCCAATATTTGGTATTTTTGTGATTTTACAATTTGCTCTTTGTTTGTTTTCACATTCTTATTTGCAGGACTGAAGGTTAGGACAGGAACCAACTTATTTGCCCATTTAGGAACAACTTCTAGATTGAATAGATAAGCATCAAATAGTTCATCCTGCACTCCTTGTGGTGAATCTCCTGAAGTGATGCAAGAAAGGTGATCCACTGTGAGGTGGGTCCTTTTTGGTATAGTTTTGTTCAGCTGCGTTTTGTTGTCTACTAGCATATGCTATAGGCAAATCAAGATTTCCTTCACTTGTGGGTTGTGTTAGCACACATCCTATTGCATAATTGGATGCATCTACATGGACACGGAATGATATATTCCAATCAGAAGTGGTCAGTATTGGTGTTGTGCACAAATGTCTCTTCAACTCATTGAAGAAATTTTCACATTCGTCATTCCACTCAAAATTTGTCAACAAATCATAAAGAGCTTTAGATAGGATTGCATACATGTGGATAAGCATGTAGTAATATCCACAATTGCCCATAAAGGCTTGTACCTCTTTAACATTCCTTGGCCTTTGCAACTCTGCTATGGCTCTTATTTTGTCCTCAGCTATTGATATTCCATTCTTAGAAACAATATGACCTAAGATCTTACCTTGATATACAACAAACACACACTTTTTTGGGTTCAAACAAACATGATATTCTCTAAACTTGTTGAAGATCTATCTGAGCTCAAGGATGTGGTGTCTTCTTTCTTTGGAGTGAGCACATAAATCATCCACATATACTTCTAAGATCTTTTGCAAGAACTCTTTGAAGACATGACACATGAGCCTTTGGAATGTTGCAACTGCATTGGTGAGCCCAAATGGCATCACACATAAATGCAAAGATTCCCCACTCTGTGGCAAAGGCCATTTTGTGTTGATCTTCTCAAGCAATGGATACTTGGTTGCAACCTGAAAATCCATCAAGGAATCTATAAACTTTCTTGCCTGCAACATGCTCCAGTAAGTGATCAATGATTGGAAGAGGATGGCTATCTCTTATCACAATGGCATTAAATTTTTTAAGGTTAATACACACCCACAACTTTTTGTTCTTCTTGGGCACCATTACAATGGGGGACACCCATTCAGTATGCTCAGTCTCATAGATAAATCCAACTTCAATCAGTCTATCAATTTCTTCTTTTATTTTGGCTTCATAAATGCCATTATATGTGTAGGGCTTCTATTTTGTGGGCTTGATGTCAGCCCTCATGGGGATCCTATCAGAGCATATTGCCAGATCTACTCCCTTTAGGTCTCTATAGGTCCATGCAAACACATCCCAATACTCCCTTAATAAATCTACAAGCTCTACTTCTTTTTATGCACTTAGGTCTTCTCCTATGTAAGTACATCGCTCCTCATTCTCTTCAATGGTTACTACAATTTTTTTTTGTCTTTTCTTTATTATCATATGCTTCTCCTGTGATGGCCTCTCTCTTAGGCATCTGTACCAAATATTTTCTGGTCTTCAACTTCATATTTTTTGAAATTCTCTGGTACTTCAAACAACGATTCCTCCTTTGCTTGTTTCACTGCTTTTCTTTTCTTTTTCTTTTGACTACCTTCACTTGTTTTCCTTGAATTTATAGTTTCAATGATTGTGAGAGGATCGTATTCTTTTCGGGTAAATACTCCTACATTTTCTAGATATGTGCTCCTTTGAGTCAAAACAACAATCCATCTCAATGGAGTCTAGATTGTCACCCTCCTCGTCTTCTTCCATGACCTCATTAGAGTCACACTCTTCTGGCAAGGGTTAACATGTGAATAAAGGGATGTCATAACCCTAGACATCACAATGAGGCATCTACTATTCTTCATTAACATCGATGTCCATGGTGGCTAAGATTTTTGCCCAAACATGAGGCTCAAATTCCTCATCTGGAAATATCACTAGTGTATATGATGGGTCTCTAATTGGTCTGAGTATCTTCATGCATCCAGGGTGGATCATAAGAACCTATAGAATGCAAATAGATTGAATCTTCTTGTGCCTTGTGGATAGGATTCCACTATAGGGGTGGTACATATCTAAAGGTATAATCCTTTAAATTGACCTTTGTTGTGACCCCTAAGTGCTACGAGTACAAGGATTTGATTCACCAATCTTGCACTATTTGCAATTGTCATAGGAAGGGTCTTCTAGGATCATTTCATAGACCTTATTTTTCCCAAACTCACATATATCAAAGGTGTATTCAAACTCTACACCACAAGTGGTTAGAGTTATCCCTTCGAGCAATGCTAGGGGTCTTTCAACATGGCCGTCAGCCATTTGAAGCTTCATTCTAGTTGGTCTTAATGCGGGTTTGCTCCATTGCTCCCACAAGGGGGTGGTCGCAATCACAACACTAGCACTTGAATCTAAGACAGATTTGGTTGTGTAAACATGGTAGGTGATTAGAGGATAAGTATTATCTTCTTCACGTTCACTCATGTCTCCTATTTTCTCTAAAGCTATCTCTTAGACTTTCTATTTAGAACTTGCTTTTGACATATTGGAATGAAGTTCTGGAACCTAATTTGCCACATGTTTCCACAACTTAGGTCCTACCTTGAGGAGATCTTCTAAGGGAAGATGACATTGCACCTTAGTGTCCTTCATGACTTCAGTGCTTCTTGGAACCACTGAGTCTTCATTTCTAATCAATATTGTGGGAGCTCTGATTTGAAGAGATTCAGATTCCCATGTGCTTGTGAATTGGGGCAACTCCTTTAAAGAATTAGATTCAAAACATAATATGTCATCTTCTTGTTGATTTACTTGGTCTCTATAGATAGATGGAATGTCTTGGGGAAATTGATCATGAAGATCATCAATTTCAGGAATAGGAGGGGGATTACACTTCTCCTTGGCCCATTTTTCTTCTTGTATTTCCCACAAGAACTCTTGAGAGTACTGTTGAATTGAAAGAGATGTTCCAACATCAATGAATTAGGGACATAAAGTTTCATTGGTGGAGAGCTTTCTCTTTCAACAACAGGTTGAGCCTATAGAGGTAAAGAAACCTATGGCTTGTTTACCAACAACTGTAATCTTTCTAATAAGACCTGGAGGTGCGAACCCGGTTTGATAGAATTTTTCTGATTGAACAATTGATTGGCCTCAAGCATAGCTTGAGCTAGTTCTACCATTTTCATCCAAAATTTTGTCTTTTCAATCTCTAAATGTGTTCTAGTGTAACTCTTGTCTAGGTTTGCAGTTGTTGGCCCTTCTTGAAGTTGAGCCTGGTAGGCCTTGAACATCATGTCCAAGCCTTCACGAGTTGGATCCACCAACATTGATCCTGCTCTAGGTGGTGATGGGGTACATGATGTTGATTAGATGGTGATGGTGATGATGATGATGGTGATGATGATGATGTGTGAGAGTGTGTCTGAGATGGAAAATCTTGAATCGTATGGTTCATGTATTTTATCTCAATAGTGCAATATGGAGCATTCAACTCTCTCATATTTTGGTTTTGCAATGGGCATACATCAGCCATGTGGCCATCTCCACAAATATAACATTGCTTCAATGGGGTGACCCTTGGTATTTATCTATTTTGAACTCCTTGGCAACCTGCTAAGCTAGCTCATCTATCACAATGGAGGGTCTAGAAGTATGACTAGTGGAATTGTCAAAATCCTTATAGGGTTTTGACAACTCTAACTCCTTACCCAAGTTTTGTTCTATGTCAATACACATTCTCAAACATTGATCTAGTGTGATTGGCTCCTTGAGATACACATAAGATCTAAATTTTCGGCTTAGAAGTCAATCTAAAAATAGGGAAACTTGTTTTTCTTGTGTAGGTAATTGAGGTGTGGGACATCTTTCCACATATTGTTTAAATTTGCATCCGGCTAGTTGAATTGTTTCTTGGGGTGTCTACTTGAAGCTATAGATCAAGGATGATGTGTTATGCCTCATGCCACTCTTGGAAAATTCTATGATGAATGCTTCTAGAAGTTGAGTTATATTGCAGTAATTGCAATTGTTTAGGGGTTGAAACCAAGCTAAGGTAGTACCCTTGAGGGTCAAACCAAATGCCTCAAACTAGGTGAATAAGTCTTCAACTTGTTCAACTCTCAACACTTGTTTGAACTCGACCACATGATCATAAGGATCTCTTGATTCATCAAAATACTTTTTGATTTTCTTGACCACTTGAGAGGGTCTAAGGGTTCTTGCATACTCTCAGGGTCTAGGCAATGAAAATAATGTTCCTCTCTTTAATGCCTATGTGCTCTATGTCTCTCTCCTTCATGTCTTTCACTTTCAAGTCCTGATCTCTCTTTGCCCATATTGTGTGCAAAGCTTGCCCCAAGTCTCTCTCTATCTTTCCCCCTCTAGGTTTCATGAGCTTGGGATGATCCTACACCTTGGAGGCCATGGAAAACATTAGATCTTGGTGGAGGGAAAATCAATTCACCTTACCAAGTGTATGCATGCCTACCATGCTCTGTTACCAAGAACATTATCTCTAGCTTGTTATCTAGATAGACAACTTGTCTTGGTATCTCAAGATCTTTGAACTTGTAGATGGTGACTCTACCTATTTTGCTAAGTGCATCTAGCTTAAATCTCCAAAAAGCTTCCTCTGTTTCTCTATTCAAGAATAGTTCTATGCTTTTGTTATCTTGAGGAAACCACTCTCGGCTAATCACTCTGGTCAAGATGGATTTGCCTCAAGGAGTCTTGGGTTCTCATGCTAGGTCTCCTATCTCGTTCTTGAGAATGACGTTTCCAAACTCATGTATCCTATCTGGTAAGCTGATAACCACATACATGGTTCCTTCCTTATCAATGTATGAACCCTCTTTGAATTTAACCACTAGGTGTTCAAGTTCGAAGGGTTGATCGAGATTTTTGAGTTCGACAAATGATCACCTTAGACCATTCTCATAGATGCATGCACCTAATCAGTTGGTCCTAATATATTCCAATTGCATTTTATAGGGACCTTTTGGTGTTTGTAAATATGTAGTGCCTAAGCTACCTACGGGTCTTTCCATGCTAAAAGAAATTTTTGAATCACTTGTTTCTGAACTTAACATGTAAGGATAATCACTAAGTTATTGTGCTCATGACCTAGCTGTGTGATTGACACTAGCCTCAAAATATCTGATGCTTTGTCTATCTCGGCCTAGGTGTCTACTTGATCTAAGGTTCATAAACCTTGGTTAAGAGTCTAAAATTTCCCGAGTACAACCATGTTGCAATGTTCTTTTGAATCAGTTACTTGTTCTTTTATAGATTCTCTAGTGTAATTTTGTTGGACAATTATTGTCATTAGGAATACTTTAGTTTTCTTACACTTTGATATGTGATTGATCCACTTAAGTCCTTTTCTTTTAGGATTCATCAAAATAACTTCCTAACTTATGCTTGGACTTGAGTAATTAGGGTTTCTTGCACTTTTATTGTTCCTAATGTGACCCTATTTAATGCATTCTACTAATCTCACTTAGCCTATACTAGAAATTGATTGAGGGGGTTAAGAATGCTTCCAACCTCAAGTTTGGTGCTTTGTTGAATGCTTTTATGCCCAACAAGATGTGCTCCCCAAGCCTTGCTTTGCTTTGTACTTCACCTTGCTCTGGATACCCTTGGATGGCTCTTAATGGACATGTAAAAATCCCAATTTTAGATCAAACTTTAACTTTAATGGACAAAAAACTTTGATTCAGGTCTGTTTCAAAGACCCTTTTTTTTCCTCTTTGTAATGATGGAAAACCTCAGGAGCCCCCTTGGTTTCCTAGTCCCACTTGAAGGTCAACTTCAAATTATCCTATTTAAAAAATGAACACATTATTTTTAAGAAACACGATTGAGGTCTTGCGGGATTCAAAACGAGCTTTCCAATGAGCTCTAGCGATCAAAAAACAGATTTCGTATTAAAAAGTTACGATAGTTCAAGATCTTGGGGGTCAAATAGACAGACAAGACCTCTTAGAATATTTACTCGGGAGTCCCAAGATGCACCAATTGCTTGAAAAATTACCCAAAATTAGCTCCAAATTTGCAAGAAAATCAAAACCCTAATTTTTTGCTATTTTAGTCGAATTGTCATGATGGTCTGGGAGGATCTTGATGGTCAGGCATCATCACTATGGTCTTGTCAAGTCGTGATGATGTGTCACAATCATGATGGCATGACATCATCACGATGGCATGAGACCATCGTGATGGCATGTGACCGTCACAAAGGTGTGTGACCATCATGATGGTGTGTGATCATTTCGTGATAGTCAAATGGATCATCGTAATGGCATAAGCCAATCACGATGGCATGATATCTCATCGCAATGGTGTAGCATTGTCATGATGGCCTAAGCCCATCACGATGGTCTCAGATCATCGTGATGGGCTTGAGCCAATCGTGATGGTCTGGCATCGTCGCAATGGTTTGAGCCAATTGCAATGGTCAACAAAAATGCAATTTTTTTGAATGCAACTATGGAGTCCTTAGTGCGTCAAGATGCTGCACACAGTCAACACAATGTATTTCAAAAAATGCAAACCTTTCAAACCATCACGATGGTTTGAGGCATTTAGAAGAGATGATGAAAACACATAAATTTTACCTGTTTTGCTACCTGTGTACAATGTTGAATGTTGTTCCTACAAAAAAAAAAACTCTCAAGCACACCAAAACAACCTCTCTCACACTCGCAAATGAAATGAGGGAATAGATATGGAAGGAGAACCAGAATGGTGAAGATGATGATGCAAGAAGATGGAGAGTAGAGATGATGATGATTGGGAAGAAAGTAAAGAAAATGAAAAATTACCTACTTACCTACGATTCCAACATCATGCATCTTACCATCACACACTCATCCTCAAAGATTGATCCCTGGCAACAATGCCAAATTTGGTGTTGTTCTAGTACAATGGCAAGTACCAACATGAGGGATGCACCTCATAATTGTCAATCCAGGAAGACGTGAGGAAGGTATGATGACCATGAGCAAGTGAGAGTACAAGTGTGTGAGTGAGAAGAACAGAAGCATGCACACAGATGCACATACGAAAAGACAAAGAGGGGAATAATGGAATCCTCTATTAGCAAGCTCAAAGAAAGTATACAATACTTAAGAATCAGTTTAGTTTCCAACTAGCGAACCCCAAAAATGAGCTTTCTAGCTCTTTTTATAGTTTTTCAGTTGCTTTGGCCCTATCCAAACCTACTGTCTGACCTAGTTAAAATTTAGGTTCTAGGGCTTATTTGAGGGCCCATACAGAGTCTAAAAATCATGAAAATTGATACATAGATACTTCTAATATTCTTCAATCTTGAGGACTCCTCGGCTTGAACAATATAGAGGTGAAAAAAATGTGAAATGATATATATCAATGGTTTTTAATGATTAAAATCACTGTTTTTATAGGGGTTCAACTTCCGAAAATTTGACATATACTTCTTGGAGCTCCCTACATGCTCCCTCTTCTTGTGTGTCCACTACTTTGATGTGTTCCCACACCTTGTGCTTGACCTTGAGTGCCAACATATTTTAGGACTTATATTTACATACATAAGAAGGTAGGTGTAAGAAACAATCAAGTATTTGCAAGATTTGAGAGCCGTGATTGCTTTGAGCAAGAAGATATGCAAGGAAATTGCCTCTTGAGAAGTTGCGTGGAAATTGAAAATTGGGGGAGCATTGAGTTGTACAAGTGGTTGGAAGCACACTTTAAAATGTGGTGCTAAAAGGACAACAATAGACCAACTTTTAGATCAGGATTACCCTAGAGTAATCACCTCTTGGCAGGGCAATTTTTAAGAGAAGAAGTCAAGTTTTTAGTCGAATTCTTGGTGCACTCATACTAAGAAAAATTAATAAAGATCCTCGAGGCAAAAAGGGCCAAAGAATCACGAGAAAAGTTTAAGGTTTCAATCACGATTGTCCTAGAAAGATCCTCCTTTGAAGTGTCCCAAATTTGACCTTGGGCATAATCTTGACTAGATATTGAGTGCACAAGGCTTATACATGAAGACCCAAGTAAAAGACCTCAAAGTTGGGCTCAAAAATTTGATTGGCCACCCGTGATCTACCTAAGGCAACCATCCTTTGCAAAGGCCTAGAAATTGAACTTTTGGGTAATTTCTCTTAAGCAATAAGCAATTAAGCCGGTTGTAACACCCTACAAGAAGTTTAGTTGCAAGAGAATTCAAGCTAAGCCTAAATTCAACTTACAACGTCTAGGGCAACCACATTGTGGAATTGCTCAAATTTGACGGACAACTTTAATTAAATCCAGAGCATTGTAAGAAAGGTAAACCCTATAAGGCCAAGAATTGCAAGAAACTCTGAATTTTGAAAACCATGATTGCCCAAGTAGAGAAATTTCTTGAGGCATGAGGGTTAAGTTTTAAACTTCTTATGAACTTCTTGATACCCAAGAAATTAAAGTAGTCTTATATGAAGTGGTGGCGCAAGTTTAGTGGTAAAAAATCTACCCATTATAGACCACAAGTGCTATAACATAGGGCAGAGATATGGAGCAAATAAGTGATTTTTAGACCATTTTTTACTTTTTGTTAGTCTAAAATCTTTGTGGAATATTGTAATAGACATTGGCACAGAGAAATCAAATGAAAGATCCATGATTTCCAACCATGATTTCCCTATCCTAAGGAAATATATAGAAATAATTTTCTATCAAATGAGCTATAAATTCAAAGGAAACCAGCTAAACCCCTTATACACATGTTGAATTACAAAAGGCATCCGAAATAACTTTTAAATTTCTTGATTTCCATAGACAAATGCTCTAGCTTAAGGAAATAACCTATTGTAATTTGATCATTTTTAAGGGAAATTTGAATTTTCTAGGGATGTAAGATGAATTAAGAAGTGTCTCTCCCTTAGGTTGAGCAAGAATCAAGTTTCAATCCTAGAGGTAGAGTACAACTTCAACAAAGAAGCCCTCCATTGGTTGGGTCTAATTAGTTAGTTACCCTTTTGGTGCCTTCGCCTTATGTTGTATGTTATCCTCCATATGGATCTATTCAAGTTACAACCTACTGTTCTGTGTCGTGACACTGACAATGTGATTTGCTATTACATTGGTTAAATTGTCAAAGGCCACTAGTTGTAATTGGTGGGGGTAGTCTTTCCCTCTATAAATTGTTACATGCCATTATTAATTTACTTCTTGTTCTCTCAAAAAAAAAGGAATCAAGTTTCAAGCATAATAGCAGCCTAGAATCTCCCTAGAGTAGTCACCATCTGTGGATAGAATTAAATGATTTTTTACTCAATATTTATTCTGATAGAAATCAATGAGAAGAATCAAGTATCCATATAATTGTAGAAACATGATTTTTCTTCGTACAAAGTGTGATTATCAATGTTTTAGGACCCTCAGATTTTGGTAACTGGCATGTTCTCAATGGAATTCGACATCATTGACAATGTCCTTTTTCTAGAAAAAAGCTCTTCATTGGAATTCCGTTGCTTCACATGAGCCAAGGTGCTAGAAACATCTAACAAAATTGAACTTTTTACAGCCGTATCATTGACGAGAAGACAGCTAATAATTTCCCGTGTAGGATGTTGAGCAACCAAGCTTCATATTTCATGCTTCACCTCCTTGGATTGATCTTCAATCTTCTTAAAGAGATTGATAATTTCCATCGCCTCTCTTTTAATCATCACGCCATCCAGAGTGTCCACCTTTCCCTCCGTGTGGAAATGTCTCTGTGGTACCCTTTGCTTCCATTTTTTTTTCTCTCATAGTCTTGTATGATAGATGTAACATGAACTTGTGTTTCATAAAAAAACCTCTGGAAAGATCCAAACATGCACTGTATGTATATACGTTAGTTTCATCTCTTGCTCTAGAAGAAGAATGTATTGAACTTATAAGGGCTCGTGTTTCAAGGAGAGAGAGAAAGAGAGAGAGAGAGATCACAATTCTATAATTGGCTTATGGGTAATCAATGCTGAAAATAAGAGAGAGATAAAGAGAGGGAAAGAGAGTTAAAACAAGGGACCATAACATTAGGATCCATTTGGATGGTAGATGGCAAAATAAAGAGAGAGAAAGTGAAAACAAAAAACGCTAAAAAAATAATCAAATATGATGACAAACTATATGAACTAGCATTTTTAACAAAGAACATATGAACTATGTGTTATTTGTGCCGGATTGTTAACATGCTTCTACCAAGTATGCATTAATTAAACTATTGCCATTAAGTGACAATATGAGGAACAAACCAATCACCCGTGAAAATTGTTAGGCTTGAAGAAAGCACTAACACTTTCACAATATCAATCTATATCCACAAATTTGCAAAGTAGACATCTAGATAATAATGATAAAGTATAATACACATACATAAGTGTCTGTACATTACGTAGAATTAGCACATAAATAAGTATGTGTATGTATGCAGCATAATCCTTAAAGTAGAGATCTAGATAATAATGATGAAGTATAAAACACATACGTAAGTGTGTGTGTGTGTGTGTGTGTTACGTAGAATTGGCACATAAGTGTAGCATTGAGTATGTACACACATGTGTGAATGAATGTATGTATATTCTCATCTATACATTTATGCACGTGTACCTACAAGTATGGAGGTTATGTTTGTGTGTATATATTTATATGAATACATATGTATGTATGTGTGTATATGTAGTGGAATACATATTTATGTATGTGTGTTTTTTTGCTTTGTGCATTACCTATGTATTCATAGAGGTAATTGTGTATACGTATGTGTATACATAGGTATGTTTGTGTGCGCACGTGTGTTGCTTGCGTATGTACTATGTATTTATGCATGCTTATGTGTACATGCTTGCCTATGAATGTGTTTGTCCGTAGTTGGAGTCCCTGTCTTGAGTAGCTTACGGAACGTGGTCACTGGTACTAACCTTGTAGAAAATAGGCAGGAGAAAAGATGTTCGCAACAAATTGATGGAGTGATCCGAAACAAGTCAATGAGTCGCCGAAAACATCCAATCACACAAAGGATCCATTAGCACTCAGACTGCACAGCACCGTTTTCGCACAAGCAGCATGTAACTATCCCAAGTTTTCGGCTTCAAGGCAGCGGAAGTTTCAAGTGAGGCATACATAAGCACATACGTACGTGTGCAAACTCGTACATATGCATGAGTTTGTATGCGTATGAATTCATGCGCCAGTACTCAAATGGTTTTCCGTACTCTGCAGGCCCACTATCTCCTGCAAGTGGAATTCCGAATGGAAAAGGAACTTGGAAGGCGATGCCTGAAGGCTGAAGGAGAAAATAGAGGTTCTTCTGTACGTGATGTTGTCTGCGAGAAAGTACGCTTCTGGTAGGACGGAAAACGGAATCGAATAGAGTTATCCATCTTGAAGAGATGAAGATCCGGAAAGTTGAACAGCTCAAAGACTCGTTTCTTTCAGTCGTTGTTCGTGCCGCACTGGAGTCTGGACGTAGGGAGCTGCCGACAGAAAGAGTTTCCCATGCTGGAACAGATCCACTACGTACTTGTAAGTGGAATTGCGGAAGGGAAAGGAAAGTAGAATCTCGGAGTGAAAGTGGATGTTATTCTGTTTCTCTGAAAAAGGAAAAGGAAGAAGCTGATGATGCAAGGACAGAAGGAAAGCAAGGAGCATCAAGAGGAAGAAGCTGATGCAAAGGACACAAGGAAAGCACGGAGCGCAACACAGAACTTTGGAGGAAATTAAAGAGAACTGACAAAGCCCACATCTGATGAAGCCGCCACGGGTGTTTATGTTGCGTTTTCCACCAACTTGAAGTTGGTGGAGAGGCTTCATGATCACAACTACATAGTACACACGGATGTTCTAATTCTATGAGCATACGTCTGTAGTATAACATCGCTGTCCTTCTGCCTTCTCCAGGGTATTGGTTGTGGATCTGCTTCTATTTCCGCTTGTTCTCAAAGAAAAAAAAACTACATTAAAAAAAAATCATGTTTTTCATGCCGTTTAAACTCGAATGGAGAGGTTTAATGGTCTTGTGTCCTAATTGATGGTGGACCCAGAGTTAAAATTTTTACACTAGCAATATGTGGGCAACTAGGTTTGGCTGATTTGCACCCAACTCCCTTTTATATTCAGATGGACAACAAATCACATGATGAGCTAGTAGGTCTTTTGAAGAATATTCCCATCTACATATAGGATGAAAAATTTCAGATTACTTTTGTAGTCACTAAGTTATTTGGACAAAAGGCAGACTATAATCTATTGTTGGGTTGCCCTTGGTTAATGCATGCTAAAGTTCAGCAAGATTGGGGATCGCATGCTATTACTTTCTAGAAGGTTCATAAGAAGTATTTGGTTGTGCTGGATGAGAAGCAAATATGCCCCAAGGATCAGAAAATGATGATGGAAAAACCCCCATATATGCTGGATGGGTTAGATGATGAAGAAGAAGCACTTTTGTTGGAAGCCAATAAGGACTTGTAGCGAGCAAGAGTAATGGATATTCCTATAATACTTGCTCAATATGATCTAGTGACAATAGCTGTTCAACCATGATTAATTTAACTTCACATTTATTTTCATCCAAACCTTGCAGTTAAGGACCATCTAGAATCTACTAGTCCATATGTACAGGAAGATCAAATCGAGAACATTGACCTCCATACAGCTACGAAAGCTCAATCTATCAAAATTTTTGTAGAGCTATCACCTATATTTTGGAATCAATTAATTTCATTAAGGATGTTTTTGCTTCGGATTACTCAATAATGTAGGGTCTAGATCCCAAAATTTGCCAACATAAAATATAGTTAAAACTAGATGCATCCCCTATGATTCAGTAGTGCTATCATATGAACCTGAATTTCACAAAATAGGTTAAAGAAGAATTAAATAGATTACTCAAGGTTGGCTTTATAGTTCCTATTGAATATCCAAAATGGGTTTGAATAATTGTGATAGTTTCAAAAAGGAATAAGTAGTTACAAATCTATGTAGATTATTGAAAACTCAATTTAGCCACAATTTTGGTTCTCTTTCCTTTACCATTCTTAGGTACTATGTTGGATGAATTGGCTAGACATGAAATATACTCTTTTTTAGATGGTTTCAGTAGATATAATCATGTTTGCATGGCTAAGGTAGATGTGCCTAACATAGATTTTATTACTAATTGGGGTGTTTTTGCATGTACAGTCATGTGGTTTGGATTTTGGAATGGCCTTCCCAATTTATAATGTTATATGCATTAGATTTGTGCGCCATATTTAACTAGTTTCACGTGTGTATTTTTGGATGATTTTTTTTTGTTTTGGGTAATCAAGTAGATCATTTACAACATTTGCACCTTTGCTTCACCCAATGTCCTACGGTCTGACCGTGTCTAAATCCTGGGCTCTCAATGTCAGTATTGTAGCCCTTAGTCATCCGTATTTGTGTCAAATTTTAGATGAAACCATAGGTAGATGACACCTAAAGTAGATGATAATTGACCTCAATAACACTCCCTTATGATGATACATGACACTTAAGTGTTGGTGATACCATGATACCAACCAAATGTCTCAACACCAAGTACTATTACTGATACACATCTCAAAACACCAACTAAATGTCATGATACTATGCCAATTTCAATTAGAACAACTTCACAACACAATACCTCAAAGGTTTCAATGCCACTTGAGATGAAACAACATGACATCAAACCTCACAACATGTGACACTTAGTGTTAGTGATTCCATGACACCTCCCAAGTGTCGATGACACCATGATATTAGAAAAATATCGAAGACAACATGACATCAAAATTTCAATGACACCATGACTCTACCAAGGTGTCATGAGACCAGACACCCATGATACCAAGATTTTGTGAAACTTGTCATGTTGTGGTACCTCACATATGTTGCAATACCTAGGGGTTTCATGACACTTATCAAGTCAAGTTCCCCAAGCACCAGTGATATCAAATGAAGTGTTGATGACACAAAATTGTCCATGATACCTTGCAAGTGTCATGATACTAAAATGATTTCATGGAACTTGACCTGGAACTAGATGTCATGACATTTAACTCAACCCAAATTTCATGATACTTGGACTTTGGTGTCTAAGTTTAGATTTTTCTTTTGTAATTTGTGTGTTCTCCCATTCTCTATATCACCCTGTATATCTGCAATAAAAAAGAAACTTAGAGAAATTACCCCCATGACACTCAGACATCTTCACTTCTCTTGATCTAGTGTCATTTTGAAAAAACCAAGTCTATAGGACCAATGGTCACAGATGCAAAGAGAACTAAGCACTCAAAGAATACTAACACTTGCCTCTCTATCTCTCTTGACTCCCTTGTCCAAATGAGGAGCAAAAGTGTTCTATGGGGCTTATGCATGTAGAAAGTTACTAGGGCAGGTACTTTCTAAAGATGGAATTGAAGTTGACTTGATATAGTTAAAGTAATCTTGGAAACACCTTCCTCACAATCTCTAGAGGAAGTTTTATAGTTTTTAGGTCAAATTTGGTGGCATGGCCGACATTTGCATTATTTGGCCCATATTGAGATGGCTTTGAATAGTTTAGCTCATACAAAACCAATAGAATTCTAGTGGATTATGGAATGTGATTTAGCTTTTGCAAGGTAAAAATCCTTCTCACTAAGGCACCAATTCTTGAAGCTCTCCATTAGAATCATCCCTTCAATGTTTTTGTTGATGCTTTGAATATTGCTCACGACTTAGTTTTGATGTACAAAGCAGGCCTTTTGTGGTTTTGTCTTATTTATTATGCTAGGAGACCCCTCATTTCTACGGAGAAAAATCATTTAGTTACAAAAAGGGA
Organism: Ceratopteris richardii; assembly: GCA_020310875.1. Lineage (NCBI taxonomy): Eukaryota > Viridiplantae > Streptophyta > Polypodiopsida > Polypodiales > Pteridaceae > Ceratopteris > Ceratopteris richardii. The sequence goes on from CM035419.1 coordinate 184,737,229, forward strand.
ATGTGTGGGGCTTATTTATTCTATAAAAAAAATTTTGACATTATTTATTAGGCAGATCTTTTACTTTTCATATGTATCATTATGCTCTACTTTATTTGATAAAACAATGAAATTTGGTAGGATGACTTGCAAGATGGGTACTATTGTTGCAAGAATATAAGCATGATGTGGTTCATTGACTAGGTTCTTCCCATGTGATTGTTGATTTCTTATCGCACCTTGATGATGGTGAACCTCCAATCAGTATTGATGATTTGTTCCTATTTTTTCACATTACAGAAGTTGATAATACTAGTGCCAATTCCCCTACCTAGTATGAAGAAATGATATCATTTTTAGCGATTGGTATTCCCTATTCTCAGTTAAGGTCTAATTCTTGAAAGAAGTCGGTAGTGCATAGTAGGCAATTCTTTGTCATATTGAATCAACTATATTTTTGCAATCTCACTACTAATTGGTTGTGTTGTGTCCTTTCTCATGAAGTACTTACATTTATTTCTAAAGCTCATGATGGCCCCTCAAGTGGACATTTGGGAGTAGATTTAGCAATTTGGAATATTTTATCCAATGTCTTATGGTGGCCTAGTATGCAAAGAGATGTTCATGCTTATGTATGGTTATTTGACTCTTGCCAATGCACTGGCAAACTACATGTAGTTCATCATTTTCCCTTCAACTTGTTCTCCCTTTAGAACCATTTCAAATATGAGGGTTAGATTTTATTGGTCCTATTTGACCTCTTGCACGTCATTTTGGACATTCTTTTATCCTTACATGTACTGGTTATAGCACTTGATGGGCTGAAGCTCAGGCTTTGTGACATGCTACTATGGGCAATGTTGCAGTGGTGCTGACACAATAGCTATTTCCTCATTTCGGGTTTCCCCTTGAATTAGTGTCTGAGTGTGGTACACATTTTCTAAAGGAACTTGTTCATGCTATTACAAATTATTACAACATCAAGCATGAGTCCAGTACTCCTTATTATCCTCACACGGATGGGTTAGAGAGCACCAATAAAGTTTTTCTACTTATGCTCCATAAAATGATGTTAGAACATTTGAAAAAATTGGTACAATATATGCCTAGTGTTTTATGGGCTTATCGAACTATGTATACGGCTCTACTTGTTTTACCCCTTTCAAGTTAGTGTATGCGTTAGAAGAGATTGCTCCTATGGAATTTGTGGTACCTAATCTTTGAATCGCGGTTCAATAATGCTTAATTCCAGTTGAATATTTTAACTATCATATTCAGGCTCTTCGATATTTGGAAGAAATCAGAGTTTCCTCCTTATGTAGGAAGTACATATTTGACAAAGTCAATATCATGATGAAATTTACGAAATCATGCTTTTTGGTGTGGTGATTTGATCTTGTTTTTTCCATTCTAAGATGAAGCATCAAGCGGGCAAATTCAAAGTCCAATGAAGTGGTCCTTTCCGTATCCATTCTGAAATTGCTCCCACAACTTTTTGGTTAGAAACTCTACATGGTGAGGTTCTTTGGACTCCTATTAATGGGTCCAAACTTTGAACCTACCGATCTCTTTGATCTTGAAATGGACACTCAAAAAAATGGGTCTAGGCAATTAACATGCATGATGGTGCTTAGTTAAGGGGCAACAGTGCTAAGTTCATGTAGGTTGCATGGCAGCTCAAGATCTTGTCATAACTTTGACCATTGATAATGAAACTTACCCACACATTGAATGCACTCATTATCCTCATAATGGACTCCCAAGAGTAAGATATTATAAGCTTTGTTGCTTGTATGATCCCAGTTCTTACAATTTTGCAATCTTGACATGCTTAGCGAGTGAGTAGCCACAATGAAAAGAATAGTAGTTCAGAACCATATCACATTCACTGATCTACATATGATGCAGATTCCATAGAGGTTCACTCCAAAGATAACCGAATGGTTTTGATCAGCTTGAGAATTGCTAGAGTATGCGATGATCGACTAGCCACAATTGAGTGTCCATCGAATGTCATTCTCATTTCTAGTATAGATGAATAGATCATATTGATTTCTTTAATATGGTGATTGTTGCACAGCAAAGAAGAGCAAAGAGGTGAGAAAAAGAGGGGCCCAAAATTTTTCTGAATTGGACACTTTATTCTTGTACTATAATCACTTTGTAATATATTTTCCAATGTAAATGCACTAGAGGAGTCCTCTAGATGCATACCAATCTCAATACCCTTGTAAATAGCAGGAAATTAGTCTTTTAGTCAATAAAATGCCGGTCTCTTGTGTGAAAGGACCATTTTTAGGGCACATGTATATAAGTCAGTTGTGACTCTTTGTAGGGACTTTTTTGCCATTGTGAGAATCAAGAGCACATAATTTCGAATTTGAGTCTTCTCCTCTTTGTATCTTCCTCCTTGTGAGCTTGCATGCATGTGTGATGCTTGGAAAGCGTGCTTAGAAGTGTTGTCTATCCATGAAAGTGCTTGTTTGATGTTGGCAAGGTGTGTGTGAAGTGTAGGAAGTGCTGGAGTGTGGGAAGATCAATCCCACGACTCAGTATTTTGCTCATAACTTGAAGCAAAAGTGTTCGAATCAAGTGAAAAGACCACCATTGGATGCGTCTTCTCGAGAGCTTCGAAGTGAACCCATTATTTCCTATATTTGGAGTTCAGAGCTGAGAGAAACGCTTGATTTACTGTTGACTACTGTTCCAAGTGTCGCGACACCATAGCTGACCTTGAAAAATTGAATGTGATGGATTTCTACTTGTTTGTACCTTGTGAAACTTCATTTGCAGTGACCATTATTAGAATGCATTTCTTCATACACTCGGCTAGGTCTTGATACTCCTTGGATTGATAATTAAATCATGAGTCCCCACTATATGCACTTGAGGGGGGATTGAGGTTAAAATTTGAAAAAAATGGCAAGTGTCGTGTTGTCCCACTGTTGAATGTCATGACATCTAGATGTCCTGAGATCCTCTGGTTGAGTGTCACGATATTCAACCTTGTCAGATATCATGGACTTAGCTTCACGACATCTGTCTGATATCGAGTATCATGAGATTCTTCTTGCGACATCTGTCTGATATCGAGTATCGTGAGATTATTCTCGTGACATCTGTCTGATATCGAGTATCGTGAGATTCTTCTCGCAACATCTGTCTGGTATCGAGTATCGTGGACTTCGCTTCTTGACATTTGTGAAGTGTCAAATATCATGGGATTTCACTGTGACATCTGAGGAGTATTGAGTGTCGTGATTGCTTCGCGACATCTGATGAGTATCGAGTGTCGTGATTGTTTCATGACATCTGACGAGTATCGAGTGTCGTGATTGTTTCGCGACATCTCACGAGTATCGAGTGTCATGATTGTTCCACGACATCTGACGAGTATCGAGTGTCGTGATTGTTCCACGACATCTGATGAGTATCGAGTGTCTTGATTGTTCTGCGACATCTGACAAATGTCGAGTGTCGTGATTCAGTAAGTGTTGAATATCGTGGGCTTACCTAAGTGTTGAGTGTCAAGTATCGGGGAGCCCTAAGTTGCGACATTTGGGAAGTATCGGGTGTCGTGAAATTTAGCCAGTGTCAGGTGTCATGCAAGGAGATCTTTAGGTATTTCAGTGGGAAATTTCAACTCAATAACATATTTCATACAACTCTGAAATTTAGCAAAGAGCTTTGGGAGCTGGGAATTGTCCAAACTCGACTAGACTTTTCAAGTGAATGAACCTAAGATCAGGAAGAACCTTAGGAAGCCGAAGGAGTTTGATCTCTTCTGTGGGAAGTGTAGCTGAACCAAGTATTCACTCGCATTACTCTAAAACCTCGAGTGAGTCTGAGGAGGAAACCCTCATGGCCTCAGAAGACATGCAGAATTCTGTGTCAATAGTTGGCATGATGTCAATTATTGAGGGTGAATATCAAACGTCTTTGGAATACGTGAGAACCAATCAACATGGTTTACCCATCTACCTAGATGGGCTAAACATATCAGTAGCTAGGCTAAAGAAAGCTACATATGCTTACATAGTACCTAGGCTAACTGTTAAGTATGCAGAATGATTCTACATGGATAAAAGAGAGATTTTGTATGTAGTTACAAAGCATCTGGAAAACATCAATGAGCAAAGGGAAGAAGGCAATACCCACAACCCTAATGGAGAGGGACATGAAGAACAGGTATCTACCCGTAGAGGGAAGTCCATTGTAATTAGGGTTTGGAGAGGAGACCTAATTCCCCAAGATGATTCCCTGATGGATGTTTATTTAGTCAACAGAATGGAACATCTACTTAGAGCACACTCTTCATTGTGGGACGAAGCCACCAATCCAGACACCATCTATGAATTGCAAGATCCTAAAAACCCCACTCACATTACGTATCTGGACAAGAATCAGAGAAGGTACTGGCCCTTAACGGAAATATAGAGCAAGGTTGAAATATCAGAACATCCTAGTGTTCCCACCTCGGGATCAAGCCACAACCTTGCAAAACCCCCAAGGAGCCTATCAGGATAACTCTAATCAGCATTCAGGGCAGACACAACAAATGAACATTCCAGTTAGACCCCATGTGCAGTTTGCTACACCTGGCAATAATCCTAATTATCGACCACTTACACATGTAGAACCGAGGAATAGAATTCTTGTCCATGAGAGACCACCCATAGGAAGAGGACCAGGTATACCAATAGGACGACCAGTCTTCCCTGTAATGCATAGACCACCTGAATCGGGAAGAAGATTGAGGCCCATTCAGGTAGCCAAGTGCATGAGAAGCCACTATGATGGCTCTAGTGAACCATACAACCATATAGCTGAATTCAAGCAAGTAATAAGAGCTGAACAAGTGGAAGAATTTTTGATCCAATATGAATCTTTTGGCCTAACCCTTACAGACACGGCCTTAGCTTGGTTCCAACCCTTCGACCCTAATAATTTCCAAAACATGGAACAAGTCTATCAAGAATCGATTGAAGAATTTACTAAGTCCGGAATCAAAAACAACTCGTCCTCATTAATCCATAGTTTTAAATAGGCTCCTACGGAATCGGTGAGATTGGCGGCAAGAAGATTTAAGCGATATGTGGATAGATGCCCTGTTGAGGAGAGACCCTCTCAAAACAAAATGGTTTCATTGTTTTTGGAAGGATTAGTGAATGGATCTTTGAGATCATTAGTATATGTAAAGAGAGTCCAAAGTTTGCAAGAGTGTATGAAAGAGTGTATTGACCTAGAGGACAATCTAGCGGAAGATTTGAAAATACCTCAAGGTAGTGTGAAAAGTGAGGATACCGCCAGCAACACATCAAATCCCAGGAACAATGTAGAGGAAATAGCCAACCTAGTGGCTAAGAAGCTGAATGTTCAAGGACAGAGGAACTACCCAAACAATCCTATGAGAGTACCCATGCTTAGAAGATGTGTGCACTGTGGAGGTGACCATCCTTCGCACATGTGCAATAGGGGAGTAGTTCCACCCCCTGCTTATGCTTACAATAGACCACCTGCCCCAGGCCCTATGCATTACTGTAGCATAGAACAAAGGTACACAAACCACAGCACTGAGAACTGTCCTTACAATCGGCAATCAAGACCGGTACAACCCCCCATGAGGCCTTATGGATACCCCCAGAGAGATCAAGGAGGAGAAGCCTTTAGATATCCCATATATCAGCAACAAGCACCAGCATCGCGACCTTATGCTTATCAAGGATACACTCAACCTCAACCTGTGCTAGGACAACAACCACCGCACCCCCAGAATGTTGTCCCGGTGAAAATGGCTCAACTTGAAGAGAACCCAGAAAGAGCAATAGTCTTGGCCACTCCATTATCTATTATTGAGGCTTATGACCCATCTTATGACCCTAGCCAAGGGAGTTATTCCACATATGAGGGCACTATCGTTGAGTACGGACAATCTTACGAGCCACATATTTCTGGTTCAGAAGAACCTGATCGCTCTTATGGAAATGAGCAGGACTATGTGTCATTAATGTACACAACTCCCAGAGCACCTGCACCCTCTCGAACAATGAATAGACCACCTGCACCTAGAGGACCATGTTATAGATGCAGAGGAGATCATTTTATTAGAGAATGTACATTACCTAACCCACCACCTCCACAACGAATTTGGGAAGGATATTGTAGTGATTGTTGTAAAGAACATCTTTTTAGAGATTGCCCCAAGAACCCCAACAAAAGTAACTCCAATGTGCAGATCAATGTGATAGAAGTGATAGAGTCATGAGGGAGTGATAAGGAGTACACGGTGCCACTAAAAGCAATAACAAGAGCTAAAGCGAGAGAGACCTCAGAAAGAATCAGAGAGAATGATCATGCCGACAAATAATTGAACATACCCACAGCTCAAGCAATTGCAGACTCTGAAGAGTCTGGGAAGAGTATTAAAAGTAAACGAACCCAAAGATGGAAGAATCGTAGAGAAAGGATGAAAGAAAAGAAATTGCAATAAAAGATGGAGAATGAGAATAAGGAACAAGGTGAGGAAGAAAAACAAGAGCTTGAGGGAAACAATAAGATGGAAAAGAGTAAAAAACGAGAGGCAGGATTAGTTCTGGCTGACCCTATGCCAGAAGAGTTAGCCATGTGGATTCAAGCATACCAGGCACGAATAAAAGCAGGACCAACCATTGAACAACACGAAAGAGAATATCCAAGAGGTGACTTAGAGAAGAAAAGATTGGAGATATGTAAGAAATTAACAGAAGTGGCTACCCTTTTCAGCTACTACCCAACTCAAGAATTCCCAAAAATGAATTTCAAGAGTATGTCACACCTAATGACCCCAAGAAAGGGAAGGAAGACGAGACCTATGGTGAAAATTACTATGAGAATAAACGAGAAGGATCCATTATCTCCGAAGTCGACGGGGAATGGCCTAAAGACTTGTGGGCAAGAGTCCAGGAAGATAGATGGAAGAGAACGAAAGGAAATGAACCTCCCTTTGAGGAGTTAGAGGCAGAAGGTGAGTTTGAAGCATCGATACATGGGTTAAACTCAGAAGGATTATTGCAACTTGACGAGAGAACAAATAACGAAGAAAGTGTGAAAGCTTTGCCAAACTACATGGGAGAATCAGAATACGAACATAACTCTGAATTATATTGCATTCCCTCTGTGAGGAGAAAAGAGCAGAACCTATCGATTCAAACCTCTGGCATCATACAACATCTTAAAAAAGTAAAAATATCTTGTACTCTGATGTTGGAAGAACTCTTGAAGGTAAAACCGCAATTGAAGGAGAAGCTCACCAGTCAATTAGAGCTAGAGTCAAACAAAAAAGAGATGTCAGATGAAGTAACCACATTTAAAATCCCAATCGATAAGGTTGGAGATTTCAGTGAGGGGGATGAAGGAAACACATGCCTTCCCATCACTAATAGAGGTTACACCACTAAATCCATCTTGGATCCGGGAGCAGGAGTAGGAATTGCTAGCAAAGAAATTTGGGAAAAATGGGGAAAACCAGCCTTATGACCCACCAGGATGAAGATTCAAATGGTAGATGGGCACACAGAACGGCACTTAGGATTACTAGAAAAAGTAACCTTTACCACTTGCGGAGTTGAATTCGAGCACACCTTGGCAATCTGTCAATTTGAGAAGGCTAGCAATTATGAGATGATACTCAGAAGACCTTTCATGAGACAGCTCAAGGTAGTGCAAGATTGGGGAAAGGATGTTGTATACTTGCAGCATGAGGGAACCACAACCAGAATAAATATCCATATGTACACATACCAAGATGTCCCCCCCTTGCAATGGAATCAGATACATAAGGAGAACGACGATCAATCTATTCGTAGTATAGGTTCGAGTGACCAAACATAGATGAATGAAGATACTCATCTATGGATATGCCAGGCAACTAAAAGGGAAGAAGAAAGGAAGGAAGGATGGCAGCAAAGACAGGGAGTATCGAGATCTATAGAAGATCCGGCTTACATGCCCCAATTATTCTTAGATGAAGAATTCGAACCTCATGGCTGGATGGAGATTTTAGCTACTCTTGACGTATGTGTGAATGAAGAAGTGATAACCATGAATGAATGCATTGATGAGGAAGGATACGATGTAAGTTTATACATGGTTGTTCTTCAAGAATCCGATGGAGGAGAAGTAATTGAAAAGGAATGGGAGGAAGATTATGAGAGCATTGAAATGGAGCAGGAACCAGTTGAGGTAGAACGTGATTAGAATAAGTGTTGTGATTCACGAGTCAAATAACGGAATGACACAAAGAGAAGAAAATGAACTAAACAAAGGAAAGGGAGAGGAAGAAAACATGCCTCAAGACCAATTTGAAGTACTTGCACACTTCAAGAAATATGAGGTAGAGGAGATGAAGATTGCTATCCAGATGCCAAAACGGGAAGCGCAACTAGGAATAGTATACCACAATAAAGAACAAACCAAGAAAATAATAGTAGCTTTGGAGGAAGGAAAAGAGAGATGCACTTTCATAGGACAAGATGTCTCCCTGAAGGAAGAACAAGAGTTAATACGACTCATAAGAGAATAAAGGGGTAGATCCCTCTATCTGTGCCCATATAATCCCTATGACATCAGAAGCCAAACCTTCCAAACAAAGACCATACACTTATAATGATCTTTACTCAACAAAAATTAAGGAAGAGATAGATAAGTTGTTGGACGCGGGCTTCATTTATGAGATCGAACACACGGAATTGGTATCACCTTTAGTTGTCGTGCTGAAAAAGAATGGCAAGTTAAGGGTATGAATTAATTTGAAAAAGTAAATGCTACCACCATAGAGATAGTTACCCACTACCTATCACTGATTATCTTTTGGAAAGGGTTGCAGGAAAGGAAGTCTATAGTTTTTTGGATGGCTTTTCAGGATATAATCAGGTAGCAGTTGCTCTTGAAGACCAACATAAGACAGCCTTTGCAACCGAATGGGGAGTGTATGCATTTAGGGTTATGCCTTTTGGTCTAACCAATGCCCTAGCCACTTTTCAAAGATTGATGTGTCACGTGTTCAAGGAATTTTTAAGGAAGAGTATGGAGGTATACATGGATGATTTATGCACCTATTCAGCTATACGAACCAAGCACATCCCAGAACTAAGAAAGATATTTGCCAAATGTCGACAATATAGAGTCTGCCTTAATCCAGAAAAATGTGTCTTCATGGTCTGACAAGGGAAGATATTAGGACACATTGTCTCTAAGAATGGAATTTCCACAGATGAAGACAAAATCAAAGTAATTTTAGATTTGCCAAGACTAAAGACTGCCAAGGAAGTGCAAGCATTTATGGGACATTGTGGATACTACCGTAGATTTATCCACATGTATGCCATAATTGCCAGGCCCCTTTATGCATTATTGACTCAGTTTATTTGGACTAAAGAATGTGAAAAGGCTTTCAATGAATTGAAAAGTCACTTGAGTTCAACACCAATCCTGAGCGTGCCTAATTGGAATAAACCATTTCATATTCATGTAGATGTATTCCAAGTTTGCCATTGGATGCATCTTAGCGCAGCCAGCTAATACAGGAAAGTTAGACCACCCTATAGCCTATGCCTATAGACAATTAAACCAAGCAGAGCGCAATTATACCACTACAAAACGAGAAGGTTTAGGCATGGTGTATGCGGTAAAGAAGTTTCCACACTACTTATTGGCAAAAAAATTCAAATTGTTCATCGATCATTAAGCCCTACTGTATCCTCACCTTTGGACCTCAACATAGGATCAATGAGAACAAAAGCCATGAATTATGGAAGACTAAAAATCTCCACATCATTGCTGGAAGCTTATACCATCAAGACCCAAGTGGGTTACTTATGAGATGTGTGGAAGGAGAGGAGCAAGAGATGTGGCTTTAAAAAGCACATCTAAATCGATGGAAAACTCATCGAAATGACAGTGGAACATGGCAAACACTGAAGAGATTGGGCATATACTGGCTAACCATGCAAAGGGATACACATAACTATGTGTCTACTTGTCCAACTTGTCAAGAACAAAGGCTAGAAGAGAACTCTACTCTATGTCACTCTACTGTAGCACCACGGTGGAGCATGCCTCTAGTAAAATTCTTGAAAACCCAGGAGCACCCAGAAGGAGCTTCTTTAGTGAGAAAACGTGCCCTCAAAGAGCAAAGCAAAGACTATGTTCTTATAGGAAAGCAGCTCTTCAAGAGAGGAAGGGACAATCATCTACGAATGTGCATCCATGAAGACGAGTACATTTCGGTCTTAGAGATGGCTCATACGGGAGCTGCAAGAGGACATTTTGTTGTAGATAAAACTGCAAAAATGATTCTCTTCGCAGGAATGTGGTGGCCAACTCTACATCAAGATGCAGCCGCTTACGTTCAAAGATGCAATACATGTCAAAGAACGAAGTATCCAATTAAAAGAGATGAAATGCCACTAAAGCCATGATGAGTGCTAGAGCATTTACTAAATGGGGGATAGATTTTGTAGGACTTATTAGCCCACTAGATAAAGGTTCCCATGCCGAGTACATCATAGTAGCAACGGATTATTTGACCAAATGGGTTTGATGTTGGCAAGGTGTGTGTGAAGTGTAGGAAGTGTTGGAGTGTGGGAAGATCAATCCCGTTAGTATTTTGCTCATAACTTCAAGCAAAAGTGTCAGAATCGAGTGAAAAGACCACCATTGGATGCGTCTTCTCGAGAGCTTCAAAAGGATATTTGCTATATTTGCAGTTCGGAGCTAAGAGAAAAGCTTGATTTACTGTTGACTACTATTCCAAGTGTTGCGACACCGTAGCTGACCTTGAAAACTTGAATGTGATTGATTTCTACTTGTTTGTACCTTGCGAAGCTTCATTTACAGTGACCATTATTAGAATGCATGTCTTCATATACACTCGACTAGGTCTTGATACTCCTTGGATTGATAATTAAAGCATGCATCCCCACTATATGCACTTGAGGGGGGATTGAGGTATAGTCCCTTTCTCCACAAGTCCCTAAGTTGGTACTTAGGTACACAGTGATACCATCATACTTAGTGTGGATGCAACTTATAATGCACAATAGTTGGACTTGAGCAATGACAATATTACAATTTCAAACTTTTTAGTATCCAATGAGGAGATGGAGAGAATGTTCAATCGACCATGTTAAGGAAAATACAAATATGCAAGGTCAATAGATAATTACCCCTAGAAGATGGGATTGTGCTTGGCTACAATCGCACTCTGTTGGAGACCTCTAAATCTCCAAAGGTTTGATCTATACTGATTTAAGAGCACCTCTATATTAGTTATGGACCAAACTTTACATAAATATTACCTTCATTTACCAAAACTTTCACTATCACTTCTCTGAGTGAAAATTTTCCTTCTTCTAAAAGTCTGCCTCAGAAATTGACTTCATTACCTGCACATATCTTCATATTTCTTCAAACTAATGATGCACATATCTCCACACTACCTTTGCGCAATCATACCAACCATTAGTTCTTCAAACGAGTCATTAAAACTTTAATTTGATCCTTAAGTTCAAAAGTAAGTCTGAAATTATCTTCCTGAACAGGTGACTTTGACATAGGTAACTTCTAAGGTTGATTTCTCAAAACACAAATCCCGTTTTGCTAAGTGCTTTTAGCCATAGCTTCTTTACCTTCTAACTTAGATTTTGAATGCTCATTCATCAAAAACTTTACACTGTGCACTGACATCTGGGCAAGACATTGACAGGAAAAAGTGCGTGACTTTGAGAGGTCTACCTGCAGACTTTACATACACATGTTCCTATTGATTATACTCACAGCATGAAAGGAATTAGACCATGAAACTTTGAACATAGCTTCATTAGATTCTAGATTAGATGTGTACAAAACATTTGACCCACATGATGAGCCTGAGAGAAATTAGAGAAAGACTTGACGCTAACTCGTGAAGATGACTCTCTATACATCTATCACAATGACACTTGTCTTCTAATGATTCTCTCATGTATTTCTTTACATCATTGACTTATATACATATGATTCTAGACTTATCCCATGTCTATTACATTACTCCTTACCATCCTAAAGATCATCTACACTCATAGTACAAGAATTTCCATATGTAATGTACATATGTATACAAGCTTCACTTCTGAGATCTTTTCACTTTCTCAAATGACTTATTCCACTTCAATCTGATCATTAACTTTCTTCAAGCTCTTTGTAATCATCAATTTGTGATTGTATTGTTCCAACAACTCCCCCTCAATCACTAATTGTGATTATTCCATTGTTCTTTACTCCTGCCATCTCTTTGAACCTTTGTAACTTAGGTCCATCCAAGCTTTTTGTTAACATATCTGCAACTTGCTCTTTTGTTGGAGTATACAATACTTCAATCTCTTTATCAAGTAACTTTTTCCTCAAGAAATGATACTAAATCTCTATGTGCTTAGTCCTGGCATGAAAAACAGGGTTAACTGCCAAATATAATGAACTCATGTTGTCTCCAAAAATAATTGGAGTACTCTGATCAGTTCCAAAACTCTTCAACAAGGGCTTTAACCATATCACTTCTTTTGCAACCTCTACCATTCCTTTATACTCAGCTTCTGTGGATGACAAAGCAACTTTAGGTTGCTTCTTTGAGCACCAAGAAACTAATTTATCTCCAATATAACAGAGATACCCATGAGTAGACCTTCTATCATCTGAATCACTTGCCCAATCTGCATCACTAAACACTTTGATTCTTGTATCAGAAGTAAATCCATAATACAAACCTTCACTTAGGGTTCCTTTGATATATCTGAGTACCCTTTGAGCTGCAATCCAATGAGTCTTCTTTGGACAATGCATAAATTGTGATAACACACCTACTGCATATGATAGATCTGGCCTTCTCAAGGTAGCATAGATTAGACTACCTACCAAACTCTGATATTTCTTCATATCATTGAATTCTCCACCTCCATATCTGCTCAACTTATGATTTACCTCCAATGGTGTGGTTGAAGGCTTGCAATCCTCCATGTTGAACTAGACCAGAAGATTCTTCAAGTATCTTTCTTGTGTAACATATACTCCATGTTGAGTATACACAATCTGCATTCCTAAGAAATAAGATAAGTTTCCCAAATCAATTATCTTAAACTCCTTCTCTATTTGTTCTTAAGCTCCTTGATTCCTTGAGCATCTGTACATGTGACAATAATATCATCAACATAAATACACATGTATATATATCCATTTTCACTTACCTTCACTAGCAAGCTACTATCTGCCTTTGATGCTTGATATCCACATTCATTCAAGAACTTAACAAGCTTGTAATTCCATGCTCTTGGAGCCTGCTTTAAACCATAAAAAGCTCTCTTGAGCTTACACACATAATCTGATCCAATTGAATCCATGAAACCTTCTGGTTGCTCCACTTCATCTGCAATATATCCATTGAAAAATGCATTCTTCACATCTAACTGTGATAACTTCCATCCTTTGCAAGCAGCAATAGCAATCAATGATCTAATTGTAGACATCTTAGCAACATGACTAAAGGTCTCATCATAATCTACCCCATAAGTTTGGGCATAACCTTTGACCACAAGTCTAGCCTTGTATCTAGACACTTTTTCATCTGCAAACCTTTTTGTTTTATACACCCACTTACATCCAATCACCTTCTGTTTCTTTGGTCTTGGCACCAACTCCCATGTTTCATTTTCAAGTAGAGCATCATACTCTTCTTGCATTGCCTTCTCCCAATTTTGTTTACCTTTAGCTTCTTCATATGTGATTGGATCTTCTTTTTTCTTCACAATGTAAGCATAATCTTTTGTTGTTAGGAAAGATGTATCATAGCTATACCTGATAGGCTCTTTCCTTTCTCTCAAAGACCTTCTAACCTCTGCACTTCTTGAAGTCTCAGCCACATTTGATTCTGGATCAAATCTTGGCCTATCTTCAACATTACCCTGCAATTTACTTTTATAATCATCATCATCAATATTTTCTTCATACACACTTACTTTTGTCTTCCCTTTCCTTTGTATTTCTTCAAAATTTGCATAATCATTTGTTGTCCCTGTATACCATGTGCTTTGCTCATCAAATGTAACATCTTTTGAAACAAGAAATTGCTTTGTAGATGGACTCCACAATCTGTAACCCATATGTCTATCATCATACCCCATAAACACATACTTCTCTGCTTTGGGTTCTATCTTATGTCTTAATTGTGAAGGAACATAAGCATATGCTAAACATCCAAATACCTTACAATGATCAAGAGTAAATTTCTTACCCCACCATGCTTCATAAGGTGTTCTTCCATCCAAAGCTTTACAAGGTATCCTATTCACAAGGTATGTTGCAGTGTTGATAACCTCTGCCCATAAGTAGTTTGGACAATTCTTTTCTTTCATCATTGCTCTTGCAAACTCTACAAGAGTTCTATTTCTTCTTTCTACAACTCCATTTTGTTGAGGGGAGTACCTGCAAGTTACTTCTCTTTTTATACCTGCATTCCACAAATAATCATCAAACTCCTTAGAGAAATACTCTCCCCCTCCATCTGATCTCAACCTCTTTAGCTTTTGTCATGTAATCCTTTCTGCATAAGCATGATAATGCTTGAATGTCTTGAACACTTTTGACTTATCCTTGATTACATATAAAGTAATCCATCTGGTTGCATCATCAACAAACAACACATAATATCTGGATCCATTTATACTATAGTCCCTTGAAGGACCCCACACATCTGTATGAACCAATTCGAGTGTATTTGAATACTTGTACCTTTATTTATTGTATGAACTTTTGTGCGCTTTACCTAATTGACAAGCTTCACACTTGTACACCATGTGTTGACCTTCAACATTTGGCAATCCAAGCACCACATCATTCTTTGACATTTCCTTTATGGCTCTCTCATTGAGATGACCTAGCCTTTTATGCCATAGGTCTAACTCAGACATTCTTTGACTTCCATAAGTAAATAAAGCATGTCCCACATTACCTTGAACCTTGAGAGTAAACAACCTTCCTTCCTTTTTACCTGCAATGATATTTCTATATCCCTGATTTGGATCTTGCACATAAACACCATTATTTGTGAATGTGACTTCATATCCCTTCTCCACAATTTGTCCTACACTTATCAAGTTTTTAGGAATAGTAGGAACATAAAGTACCTTGCTCAAGAGTGTGCTTCCACTCTTTGTCTTCACTGATCCAATGCTCTCCACTTTATGCTTGGTGTTATCTCCTATTTGAACTATGTGTCCATTCACCTTTGCTTCCATATCAGTCATCATTGATATATTGCCACGCAGATGATTGCTACATCCTGAGTCAATATAGAACACCCTTTGGTCTTCACCTACTGTTTCATGTGTTGCATTCAAGATAAGAGTCATGTCATCCTTCTGATCTGATGCATAATTATAATAATTATTGTTGTAGGACTGAGATTGAAAACTTCTTCCACCTCCTCTAGTATATGATGTCCTATCACCTCTTCCTCTGAAGTTTCCTCTTTGATTTTTGCCTCCTCTATCTTTGATTGAAGCTCAGGTTATTACTTCCACCATTTTGATTGTTATACCAACAATCATTTGCCAAATGATTGGTTCTGCCACAAATCCAACAAGCTCTAGTATTGTCTTTGTTCTTATCTCCTCTTCCTTTACCTCTAAAGTTCATCTTTCCTTTTGTAAAGTTAGCTTGACTTGAAGTTCCTTCATCAGTTGGTTGCTTCCCTTTGCCATTCTTTTTCTTGTCCTTGGAGTAAATAACCTGACTTGAACTCCTATCATTGTCTCCCTTAATGTCCTGCTCAAAAGTTAACATATGTCCTAGCAATTGATTAAGATTAAAATTAAGATTATCATTGTCTCCCTTAATGTCCTGCTCAAAATTTAACATATGTCCTAGCAATTGATTAAGATTAGGAGTAAAATGATCTAGTGACAATTCTATGGACAATATGAAAGGCTTCCACTTCTCATCTCCTCTCAGACCTGTAAGTATTTGCCTTACCAACTTATCCTCTTCAATATCTTCATCTACTGCTCCCAAGCTATCTGCAATATCCTTCATCCTTGCCACATAATCGAAAATTGATTGTGAGCTCTTCTTCTTGAAAGTTGTGAATTCTGCCCATAATGAGGACTTGCTTGACTTGGTTGTGTTTTGGAAATGCTCGTCCAAAGCATTCCACAAATCTGTTGCACTTTATAATCCTCTAGTGTGAGGTAGAAGATAATCATTTACAGCCATGTAAATGATGCTCCTAGCTTGAGCATCCTTTCTCATCCAATTCTTCAAACCTACAAGTTCCTCCCTAGTTCGAACACTAGGATCTTCAAACTCAGGCTTTTCTTCTTCTCCTGTGATGAATGCCATCAAGTCTTTTCTCACGAGGTGTGCCTCCATCCTCATAGACCAAGCTGGATAGTTCTCCCTATCTAGCTTATCAATCTGCAAGCTTTCTCCTATCTTTGATCTTCTATGTCTGCAATTACTAGGATTTATGATAATATAGTGTACCTTTGATATGAAGATTTAATCCTTCTTAATCCTTTGAACTTGTGCTTTGTACTTCTTTAGGTTATCTCCAAGAATTTTGCTCTGTCCTTCTTCAATTAGAGGAAACTTCAATATCTACCACAGGCGAGACTTCCAATGCCTTTACTTCACTTGTATTGCACCTTCAGCTCTGATACCACTCTTGGAGACCTCTAAATATCCAAAGGTTTGATCTATACTGATTTAAGAGCACCTCTATATCAGTTATGGACCAAACTTTACACAAATGTTACCTTCATTTACCAAAACTTTCACTATCACTTCTCTGAGTGAAAATTTTCCTTCTTCAGAAAGTCTGCTTCAGAAATTGACTTCATTACCTACACATATCTTCAGATTTCTTCAAACTAATGATGCACATATCTCCACAGTACCTTTGCGCAATCATATCAACCATTAGTCCTTCAAACCAGTCATTAAAACTTTAATTTGATCCTTAAAATAAAAAGTATGTCTGAAATTATCTTCTTGAATAGGCGACTTTGACATAGGTAACTTCTAAGGTTGATTTCTCACAACATAGATCCCCTTTTGCTAAATTCTTTTAGCCATAGCTTTCTTACCTTCTAACTAAGATTTTGAATGCTCACTCATAAAAAACTTTACACTATGCGCTGACATATGAGCAAAACATTGACACGAAAAAGTGCGCGACTCTGAGAGGTCTACCTCCAGACTTTGCATACACATGTTCCTATTGATCATACTCACAGCATGAAAGGAATTAGACCATGAAACTTTGAACATAGCTTCATAAGATTTTAGATTAGATGTGTACAAAATATTTCGTGTTCCACATGATGAGGTTGAGAGAAATCAGAGAAAGACTCGACGCTAACTCATGAAGATGACTCTCTATACATCTATCACAATGACACTTGTCTTCTAATGATTCTCTCATGTATTTCTTTACATCATTGACTTATATACATATGATTCTAGACTCATCCCGCATCTATTACATTACTCCTTACCATCCTAAGGATCATCTACACTCATAGTACAAGAATTTCCATTTATAATGTACGTATGTATACAAGCTTGACTTCTGCGATCTTTTCACTTTCTCAAATGACTTCTTCCACTTCAATCTAATCATTGACTTTCTTCAAGCTCTTTGTAATCATCAATTTGTGATTGTTTTGTTCCAACACACTCAACGTGTTGAAAGAAGCTAGTGAAGTAGGATTGAAGGTTAACTAGGCAAAAAAGTTCTTTCACAAGTTGAAGGAGGTTCCATGATTCTATTGCATGTCAAAAAAGGTTCAACAACTTGACACCAAGCTGGCAGGTTTATCCTCTCTTTTGATTCTGATAGGACCACTTTCAGCAAGGCAAAAGTTGAAGGAGTTGGAAGATGTTGGGTTCGTGTAAGAGCTTAAGTGCCATGGGAAGACCAAAGGCCCTTCAAAGGAGATGGAGGTGGGTCAAGCAGAGAAGGAGATAAGGGTACATATTGTCCAAAAATCACTCCAACAGGAGAAGGAAGAAATAATAACGTGTATGCAAGAGCATGTAACTTCTTCAACCTTCTAGGAGGAAGAAGCTTAGAGACTGCAAGAAGAAGTGATAATAATAGAAGAAGCTGAGCGATGATGAGTAGTGGTGGAGGTAGAAATTGCACGATGATAGGCTTCAGTAGAAGCTTAGTAGAAGGAGCTACAAAATAAGGGAGCACTTCAGCAATCCAATTTCTTTAAAGGTCAACCTTTGACTTCCCAACGGACTACAAAACATACATAGGTGGATCAAGTGTCTCACACTAGAAAATTGAGAAAAGGTATTGCCTGGCTACCAACCTTCAACACTCCTGTTAAGGATCCCTAGGGTACAAATTTCGAGTGAGTCTAGTTTCTACTTTTGAATTTCTCATCTTTTATGTATCCCTTGTACCATAAGGATTACTCTATCACCTTGCAACCCATAGGAATCGCAACCCAATTACTCCCTCTGTGCTCAATACAAATGGGGAGAGAAGAAGTGATGGCTAAACCTGAAGCTATATAAGTAGAAAGATTAAAGGCTAAAATTTTTGAACTAAGACACCAAAACATAGAGCTGCAAGAAAGTTTAGCCAAAATAGTTAATGTCTCTATGGAATATGTTCAAGTTATGTAGAATAAAATAGACAATATGGAAGCTTAGATCGAAGAAGATGAATAAAAGTGGCAAGAATTAAAAGATCAACTCCAAGAATTACAAGAGGAGCTCCAGAAAGTAAGAATGGATAAGGACTCATTGCAAAATAAACTAGCAGATTTATTTACCAAAAAGATATAGTTTGTCATCCTGGATAGTATCTTTGATAGATAACCTACAAAAGGCTTTGAAAAAATCAAATAGTTTTATAAAATGAGAACTTCAGCTTTAGGATGCTAAGCAAGTAATTGCACAAAAACCTCAGACTTTAGTAGATAAAGAAAATCATATCAGCAAGCTCAAAAGAACTCAAACTCATTTGTAGAAGCTAGCTGAATTGAAGGATATAATAATAGTGTAGAAGGAAGAGAGTATTTCCAAATTGACCTTGTAGTTAGCAGAAGCAACGATGGCCAACCAAGAGTTCTTGGGAAGCATTTCCACAAAACGTGCAAAATCCAAAGTTGTAGAAGCTACTTTCACTTCCAATTGAGGAACTCTAAAATGCTGTGTAGAGGATCTCTTGGGTGAAGCTAAGAATTTAATTCAACAACTTAAGGAAATCTTTGATGAATTTTTCTATGACATTGACTAGATTATGCATCCTTCTTCAAATAAAGATGATGATTGTAAATAGTACAAGAATGGTTTTAGTCGATGGTGCATGCCAATTTTTGACTACCACTGATACAATCGGAATAATTATTTGGAATGTAATATTTATTTTTTCCAGAATTCTTAAAATTCCCAAGAAACTGAATCATTAAATGATTTAGCTACTCGTTGTATGTACTTAATTGAAAAGAAGGAAGAAGAGTAGAAAACATTATGAATGTAGCAATGTAGATAGAGATCTAGAGAAGCACTATACTTGTGCAGCTTTCTTTCAACATTTATGATGGAAATATAGACATCCCTTTTTTAATTATTTGGAATGTAATATTTATTTTTTTCATAATTCTTAGAATTCCCAAGAAATTGAATCATTAAATGATTTAGGTACTCATTGTATGCACTTAATTGAAAAGAAGGAAGAAGAGTAGAAAACATTATGAATGTAGAAATGTAGATATAGATCTAGAGAAGCACTTTACTTGTGTAACTTTCTTTCAACATTTATGATGTAAATATGGACATTCCTTTTTGCATCTTATGTCATTGAATGTCACACAATCTATATGTATTTTTTGTATTTATGATTACTCCAGCGACAAAATAGAAATGCACTAGTATTCTAGTATCTCGATTCCCCGAACCCTTGACTGCATTGTAAGCAGACAAACACATACATGCATGCATAAAAACACAAAAATGCATGTACATACATACATACATACACCATACACATGCTTACGCGAACATGCATAAATATACACATGCATACATGCATGCATGCATGCATGCATGCATGCACACACACATGCATACATCACACACATATGCACATACATACATACATGCCACACACATGCATACACACATGCATACATACAAACATGCACACACACATGCGTGCATACATAGACATGTATGCATGCATGTCTATGTACATGCATAAATATACACATGCATACATGCATGCACACACACATGCATACCTCACACACATATGCACATACATACATACATGTCACATACACATGCATACACACATGCATACATACAAACATGCACACACACATGCATGCATACATACAAACATGCATACACACATGCAATCACACATACATACACACATGCAATCACACATGCATACACACATACATGCACACACATACACACAAATCACACACACATGCACATTCATACCCACATACATACACACACATGCATGCATGCATACATACACACACATGCATGCATGCATACATACACACACATGCATGCATGCATACATACACACACATGCATGCATGCATACATACACACACATGCATGCATGCATACATACATGCATGCACATATGCACACAAATAAAAGTATATATGTCACACATGCACATACATACAGATCACACACATACATACATACACACATGCATACACACACATACATCACACACACATACACATACATATGTACACATCATACATATACACACATAGACACACATGTATACATACATACATTCATACTTTCATGCATACACACATGCATAGATATGTACACACACATGCATACATACACACATGCATGCATAAAAACACATGCACATATCCCACACACATGCACATACAAATAGAAACATCACACACACATGCATACACACACATGCACATACATACATACACATCACACACACATACATACGTACACACATGCATAAATGAATGGATAAACACACATGTATATAACACACACACATTCACATACATACATACACATCACAAACACATGCATACATACACATTCAAACATGTATACATGCATGCGTAAACATACCTACAAAGATAAAAAACACATGCAAATACATACATACACATCACACACACATACATATACGAATGCATCAAGGCACACATATACACACACATACATACACCACACACATGCATATGTGATGGGGAGTTTTAATCTCCAAAAGAAGAAGTTATCCTTGATGTTAGAGAACCTCTATATCAAGAACAACTCAAAACCTTAACCAATTTTGGAAGACGAATGCCAAATCATCAAGATTTTATCTAACTGTGAAGAAAGTCATTACACAGAAAAGTCTACTGCACTTAACTCATTCATTGGCTGACCAAATGTTTGAAGTTTCTAATGAAACTTTGTATAAGGTATTTCCTAAAGAATGCACACCTTCTCTAAGTTAAAACTTCTCAAAAATGTTTAGTAAATCTTGAGATTTACTCCAAAAAATTCACCTACGTCTAAAATTGTACTTTTGTATAGTTGACTTTGACACCTGCAACTTCTAATGCATAGTTCTCTTAAATTAGAAGCTATTTATTCAAATACTTTAAGCCATAAGTAGCTTACCTTTCAACTTAAAGAATGAGTTCTTACTTGCTCAAAACTTTACACTGTGGAAGGAGAATTGACCTAAACATTATCATCAAATTTGCACCTGCTGCACTCTTCTCTTCTTCACATTTACACATGTAAATGTTCCTATTACAAATTCTCTCAGCGTGATCAGAATTAGGATCAAAAAATTTGTAGAGAGGTCATTCAAAGTTAGACTTAGACTTGTACAAAAGCATTTCACAAAAATAACAAACACAGAAGGAGTACTAAGCAAAAGATCGAGGCGCAATGTTTCTTCTATTCAGGAAAACATTACATTTGATTGATGAGAGATATTCTCTTCACTTCCAAAGTGTCTAATGACTACTAAAACTTATCATTCATCATCTCTCATACATGCCCCGAATTTCTACTTGTATATATAGGCATATATGTACTAACTCATAACCATAACAAAAGTATAAGTCAGCTAATTACAAGTTTAGTGTACATGTATATACAAGTCTTCATTCACTAGTCATCATGCTTCTGAATTCGCTCTTTGCTTTATTCTTTGACTTCAATCCTTTGTCCTTATCACCAATTGTTGAGTGTGCTACATCAACAGCTCCCCCTCAATCATAAATTGGTGATTTTCTCCATCTTCTTTATACCTGCCATGTCTTTGAATCTCTGTAGCTTTGGTCCATCCAAGATTTTAGTTAACATGTCTGCAATCTGATCTTTTGTTGAAGTATGTATGACTTCAATCTCTTTATCAATTACCTTCTCTCTTAGAAAGTGATATTGAATATCAATATGTTTAGTCCTGGCATGAAATACAGGGTTAGCAGCTAGATACAATGAACTCATATTATCTCCATGAATTGTGGGTGTACTCTGAATGATGTCAAAACTCCTCATGAGAGTCTTCAACCATACAACCTCTTTTGTAGCTTCAACCATTCCTTTATACTCTGCTTCTGTGGATGACAAAGCAATTGTATGTTGCTTCTTAGAACACCAAGAGATTAGCTTATCTCCCACATAACATAGATACCCATAGGTTGATCTCCTATCATCAGGATTACCTACCCAATCTGTATCACTATATATCTTGATGTTTGTATCTGATGTGAAACCATAATCCAAACCTTCTTTGAGTGTACCCTTAATGTATCTTAACACCCTTTGTCCTGCAACCCAATGTCCTCTCCTAGGACAATGCATGAATTGAGAAAACACTCCAACTGCATATGACAAATCAGGCTTAGTTAATGTAGCATATATTAAACTACCAACCAGACTTTGATATAGCTTCATGTCCTTGAATTCTTCTCCTCCATATCTCCTTAATTTGTGATTCACCTCCATTGGAGTAGGTGTTGCCCTGCAATCTTCCATTTTAAACTTGATTAGCAAGTTCTTCAAATATCTTTCTTGAGCTACATATACTCCATGTTCGGTATATGAAATTTCCATGCCCAAGAAATATGACAAATCTCCCAAGTCACTGATCTTGAACTCTTTTTCCATCTACTTCTTAAGACTTTGTATGCCCTTCTCATCTGTACCTATAAGAATTATATGATCAACATATATGCACATATAAATGAACCGATCATCACTTTCTTTAACAAGCAAGCTACTATCTGCCTTAGACACTTGGAAACCAAGTTCCTTCAAGAACTTCACAAGTAATGTAACCATTTAGAAAAGCATTCTTCACATCTAATTGACATATCTTTCAGCCTTTACATGCAGCAATAGCTATGAGAGTCCTTATAGTTGTCATCTTTGCCATACGACTATAAGTCTCATCATAATCTATACCATATCTCTGAGCATACCCTTTCACAACAAGTCTAGTTTTATATCTAGACACACTTCCATCTGCATACCTCTTTGTCTTGTAGACCCATTTTCATCCAATGATCTTTTGACTATTTGGTTTGAGAACCAAATCCCATGTCTCATTTTCCATCAATGCATCATATTCTTCCTGCATAGCTTTCTCCCAATTTCCTTACCTTTTGCCTCTTCATATGTAGAAGGGTCTTCCTCTGCATTCACCATATAAGCATAATCTTTAGTGGTAAAAAATGAAGTATCATAGCTATACCTTGTAGGTTGCCATTTGTGCCTTGATGACCTTCTGAGTTCTCCACTTCTTGAAGTTTTTGGTTCATCACATTCTGGATCCAACCTTGGCATTTCTTCTACTTCAACTTGTGCTTCCGTATTCTCTTCTTCATCAAATATTTTGAACCTTTGATTTACCTTTCTTTTGATTCAATGTTTTTTTTTTAATATAAAGGAAGTTCGACATTAGCCTATTCTCCCGGACTTGAATTAAATAAAGAAAAGTACAAGAGAAGGGGTCTAGTGCCCACGGGACCCCCCGAATCCCACAAAGCAGGGGAATCTTTTACAGA
The DNA here is from genome assembly GCA_020310875.1 of Ceratopteris richardii. Classification (NCBI taxonomy): domain Eukaryota; kingdom Viridiplantae; phylum Streptophyta; class Polypodiopsida; order Polypodiales; family Pteridaceae; genus Ceratopteris; species Ceratopteris richardii. Next base: position 184,761,318 of record CM035419.1, read on the forward strand.
ACTTAGATGACATTACAAAGAAGGTTAATCACCCTCTCATCACCCTCATGTGGGGCCCACTTGGGTTTAAGCTTGTTATTGATCAAAAGGAGTACTTGATGATGCCTGAAGGGGGGGGATTTCTTACATTTGACAGTCCTTTTGCCAAGGACGAACAACGATTTCTCAATTGACCACTCTTTGGGGGAGTCACCGAAGTTGAAAGCACATCTTTCCCGCCAGATTTTCCAAAGGACCTCCCCTCTGATGGCGTTCCAGAGAGTCGCGGAGCAGCCGATCACTTCTCCCAGCAGGGCTTGCTGCCAACTGAGACATTTTTGAAGTCTAATTCTCTTTCCAACCATCTGCCAGAGTCTATTGGAGTTGGGGCAGGTAAAGAAGATGTGTGAAACATCTTCGATAGACCGGTAGCAGTGTTTGCACCAGGGAGGGATCCCACAAATTTTGCTAGCCCTAAGGTTGGACTAGATACCATGATGAAGAATTTGCCATAAGAGGACAGACTTTTTGATTTCTATGAGGGGGTTCCAGATAGCCATGAACTTCATGTCCCACCGAAGCCGCGTCCATGACAAGCACCACTTCTTGTTGAGGTTAACCTGATAGTCGATCATTTCTTTGATGTTCGGGATTTTTGATAGGCTATTCCCATTGTGCCATTTGAGACCAAGTGAGCTCAACATGTCGTGTCCCATGAGAAGGCGAACTTTGTGTCGGTCCCAGGCGAGACATCTGCTTTGCAAAGTGTTCCATTCTTCATGCGAAATGTTGATGCAAGGGTCAATATCCTCGAAGTTGATCCAGCGGTTGGTGTCTTGTTTCCAGTGATGTTTCCATTTTTTGAAGCCTTTGTTCCATAACTTCTTGGCACTTTGAATGTTCCAAGATTCCACACTCCGGATGCCATGGATCGGAAACCAGATAGAGTCGTTTTGTCTGATACCGGCAGCCCACTTCTAGTCTTCACTTATTCTTGTGAAGCTTTTGACTTTATTCCAACTCTTCCATAGGGAGCACACGATATTAGAGCCTTTTGGGAAGACGGGGATCGGGGAAAACAAGGTCAAGATGTCAAGATTCTTCCAATTTGGGAAACCCATGAGCGCCAACTCATTCTTGTTTCTGAAGATCAACTTGGCCCACAAGGCCTCCCCATTGCACCAAGCCTTAATCATCCATTTGGCCGACAATTTGTTAGCCATGCACCCAATGTCCAAGATACCAAGACCCCCACTATCTCTATGGCTGGTGTAGATGGACCATTTGATTTTAGGCACCCCCCTCCTATTGTGGTCACCCGTCCAAAGGAAGTTTCTACAAATACTATCTAGTTTGGACAGATATTGCTCTTTCGGTCTCCAACAAGAAAGGAAATAAATGGTAGATGATAAGAGGAACGTGTTGATAACCATAGCACAACTAGCAAGATTGATTTGCATACCTCTCCAATAGTTAAGCTTGTTTTCGAGTTTGGCTAGCACCCAGTTCCACCGCTGTTCCATAGAGACGCCAAACCCCAAGGGAATCCCAAGAAGCCGAAAAATTTGGCCCTGTGGAATGATTTGACAGCCATGATCAATGAGAAGGTCGGGTTGTGGCCCACCAATAGCTCTAAAGGCGGTCTTAGAGTGGTTGATTATGGATCCAGAGGCTTCACAAAAAGTAGCAAGACACTTCCAGAACGTCTCCAGGCTGGTACTATCATTGTGAACAAACGCGTTCATATCATCGGCAAAAAGTCTCATGGTGATCTGACTGTGGTCATGCGGCAAACGAAGGCCTTTAATGTTACCAGCTTCCACCTGATGCTCCACCAGCCTACTAAGCCCTTCCGTGGCAATGGCAAAGAGAAGGGGAGCCAATGGGCACCCTTGTCTGATAGATCTTCTAAGTTTGATCACCTTTGAAAGTTTTCCATTAATGTTAATTTGGGTCGATGCGTTTCTGAGAAGGGTCGCGATCATCTTGGTGAATTTCTGACTACATCCAAGATCTTGGAGCGACTGTAGAATATAGTCCCATTCTAGCCTGTCGTAGGCTTTATCAAAGTCAATCTTGAGGAAGACCACATCTTGTTTAGACTCATTTGCAAATTCAAGACCTTCCCAGATATCTATAATGGTTTCCAAAATTGACCTGCCCTTGATGAAACCTTTTTGGTCCTCGCTTAACCACGCTCTCAAGTGGCAAGAGATTCTGTTGGCAATGACTTTGGCAATGATCTTGTATCCTGTTTGGAGCATTGTGATAGGACGCCAGTTCTCTATTCTGTTTTTTTCCCCTTTTTTGTGTATTAACTTGATAATGCCATTGTTGAGACAAGAAGGAAGCGCGCCAAACTTGAGTGCCTCTTGCCATACCAAACGAAGAGGGGTGGCAACGACCAACTTGAAGGATTTAAAGAACTCATTAGTGAGCCCGTCGGGTCCCGGGCTTTTACCTGAAGGGAGGGCATCAATGACCTCAATGATTTCGGCTTCAGAGATAGAGGCATGAAGCAGGGAGTGAAGGTTGAGTGGTATCCTGTGGGGGGAAACCCTAGATATGGCTGTCATATAGTCCCTTCTATGGTGGGAGAGGGGGTTCGAGGTCCCGAAGAGTCTCGTGAAGTGCCCTTCAATGATCCCAAAATTATCTTCTTCCGTATTGCATACATTGCCATTTGTGTCTAGCAATAAGGGGATCGATTCTCTGTTGTGTTTCCTTTTGAGGATACGGCACATCTCTTTGGTGGGTTTGTCGGCTTTGCCAGCCCACCACTCCTTGAAGAAAATTTGCAAATTTTTCCTTTGTATCTCTTCCTCGTATCTCAGCAGTGCTCTGATTTTTCGAAGTCTTTTCTGGGCTTGAGATTTTCCTTTGTTCACTTCCTCCTCGAGCCGCCAGAGTCTATGATATAGAGCTTCTCTACGAGCCCGCCGCACAGCCTCGAGCATCTTCTTGGATCTAATCATGATCTGTCGTGACTTATCGACCGCACTTCTCCAACACTTGGCTGGGGACAAGCCAGAGGCGAAGGCCTCCTTCCACACATAAGAAATTTCTTGGTGGACGGAGGGGAGAGAGAAGGAGGGCACACTGGCATGGAACCAAGGAGCCTTACGGATCTTGGTGGGGGGTTCGAAAGTGATGACGATCGGGTAGTGATCAGAGATGGTGAGGTCGGTGCGTTGCGAGAGGGAAGAGTGGCCCCACTGATGAGTAAAACTCTGAGAAATGTAGCATCTATCAAGTCTAGCTTTCCTCAGGTCCTCGCCCACTTGGAGATTTGACCAAGAAAAGCCATTCGAGTCTTTGAATTCGACCAAATCCAAGTGTAGTTTGGTTTTATCCCACGTTTCTTTCTCCCGACTATCGATGACCCTACCCTTGCCCATCCATCTGTCCATAGGGTCCTCCACCATGTTGAAGTCACCACAAATAAGCACGTTGTGGGGGAGCGAGTCCAAGGAGGCCCAAGTGTTAAGTCTCTCTACCTCCCCATTAGGGGCGTACAAAGAAACTAAAGTAAAACAAAAGGGAGCACCGAAAGAAACAGCAATCCATCGATGGCATTCATCTTCAATGGAATTCTCAAGCTTTTCAAACCAGCATTGATTAATACCGATTACCGTTCCGCCGGACCCTCGCTGATGCGCAGTTGAAATCCAAACATGGGTCGAGGAGACATGTCTAAGCCGTTTCTGGAGGTCTTCTCCGTCAATTTTAATCCCTTGAATACATATAAAATCTGGGTTTAGGCTAATGTCGCGAAGCCATTGACCAATGATGATCGCTCTTGAGGGGTCGGTTAGCCCTCTAGCATTTAACGAGATGATGATCATTGTCGTAGTGAGCCCTCTTCGCGGGAGGGAGCTTTGTCCTTTCTTTTCTTGGATTCATCTTTCTTTTTCGCTCGGATCGGATCCCGAGTTAGCAAAAGGTTCTTTTGGGAGCTTTTCCACGGTAACTCCATAGGTTGTTTTCCTTTGCGGGATGCCTCCTGCTGGGAAGAACTGGACACCGTTTTCAACTCCGTTTCCAGAATAGTCGATCCGATGATGGAGCTTTCACTATCCATGTTATCTTCGTTACTAGTAGTAAAGCCGTCTTCTTTGCTTGTAGTGTAACCCTCGTGCAAGGTTTCTTTACTGTGAGGGATCTCTAGGGCTTTGTCGTTGGTGTCCACCTCTAGTTGGTGTCCACCTGGGTAGTCAAACTCATTGATCTCCTTTTCCAGATTGCAATACAAGTTGCTGGAGGGGGTAACTGACATGTTGTTTCGCTCAAAAGTTGCCCTAGGGCTTCTTTTCCTTCTTCTTCTGACTTCGATGAACCCGTCTGCATCAGCTTCTGGATTAAGGGGGCCCTTGACCTCATCTACTTTCGTCGAGTGAATCAATGCCCCATTGCTATCTTGAGCGTTTCTGGGGGCTTCTTGATTTCGCTTGCTTTTTTGTCTCAAAGGGCAATCTTTAATCCTGTGAACTTGTTGGCCACAACGAAAGCACGCATTGGGAAGGTTTTTGTAACTGATGTCTTGCTCCCATACATCCCCTTCCCCCAAGTCCACTTTGATCTTTGATGGAAGCGGCATGCTGAGGTCAACCTCGATACAGATTTGAGGGTGCCACCGAGCGTTGAACGAGTGTCTTGCACCTTCATAAATGAGACCACCAATGTCCTCGCGTGAGGCCAACGACTTGCCGATAGGAGAAACAATGTCCCACACGAAGTTGTACAAGAAGTATGGCAGGTTAGGGAGCTCAACCCAGATAGGGTACCGAAGCGATTTTGATTTGTCGGGAGTAAAATCAGGGGACCATCTGAATAGGCACAAGGTCGCCCGGCCGAGTTGCCAGGTTCCGACGCTTAGTGCCCGAAATGCCATATCTTCATTTTCAAAGACTAGCAACATGTGGCTTGCCGGTAAGAACTGACACTTACAAACAATCACTCGTTGCGAAGCCATTGTCGCACGGTTTTGAGCGGGGGCCTAGGGCCAAACATTTGGCCGACAAGGCAAACTTTCTTGAGCTCCTCCTGAGTTGACAGAACTGCGGATCTGTTGAGGGAGACCAAGGGGGGTTCAATGCTCTCGGAGGCCCCAAGGGCGGCACAAGATCCCCCCTTGAACAAAGAGGCCAGGTTACTGGTCTCCCCCGGAGGAGGGGCCAGGTTGCTTCTCACAAATGAGGGGATCGCCAAATCCATGACAAAGGCCCAACAAAGCAAAAAAGGCTCACGAATTACTTGCTTTGGAAATATGAGAAAATGCGAAGGCCCCTTTCCATTTGAAGAGCCTTTTGGAAACCCACTATAAAGCTACCCACTTTCTCAAAAGAGATAAGATCGAGAATTAATCGTCCCCTCTGCACTGGCCCCTTTTTTATTTTACTCTTCAATGTTACTTCGTCACCTGCATGAATATTAATTGTACCTACATACCAAGTTCCTTGCTCATCAAATGTAACATCTTTTGACACAAGGAATTGCCTTGTGCATGGACTCCACAATCTATAACCCATCTGCTTATCATCATAACCAACAAACACATATTTTTCAGCTTTAGGTTCCAATTTATACCTTAACTGAGATGGCACATATGCATAAGCCAAACATCCAAACACTTTGCAATGATCTAAGGTAGGTCTCTTACCCCACCAAGCTTCATATGGTGTCATACCCTGCAAAGCTTTACATGGTAACCTATTAACCAAGTATGTGGCTGTATTTACAGCCTCGATCCACAAATAATTGGGACAATTTTTCTCCTTCATCATTGACCTTGCAAACTCAACAAGAGTTCTATTTCTCCTTTCGGCTACACTATTTTGTTGAGGAGAGTACCTGCAAGTAACTTCCCTTTTTATTCCTGCATTCCATAAGTAATCACTGAATTCATTAAGAAATACTCTCCCCCCTCCATCTCACCTTAATGTCTTCAATTTTTGACCTGTGATTCTCTCTACGTACACATGATAATGTTTAAATGTATTGAACACCTCTTATTTATCTTTGATCACATATATAATGATCCACCTGGTAGCATCATCAACATAAGTCACATAATATCTTGAACCATTAATGCTAAAATCCTTTGATGTTCCCCACACATCTGTATGTACCAATTCAAGCTTCTCTGAATACATGAAACCATGCTTATTATATGATTGCTTATGAGCCTTACCTAATTGTCATGATTCACATTTGTATGTCATGTGTTGACCTACAACATTAGGTAATCCAAGCACTGAACCATTGTTAATCATATCCTTCATACCTTTTTCATTTAAATTTCCAAGACTTTTATGCCAAAGATCTAACTTAGAGATCTTATGTCCTCCATAAGTGAACAATGCATGACCAACATTGCCTTGAGTCTTCAATGTGAATAGTCTTCCTTCTTTCTTTCCTGAAACAATTTTTTTATACCCATTGCTATGGTCTTCCACAAAAACTCCATCATTAGTGAACCTTACTTCATAATCTTTCTCTACAATTTGCCCTACACTTATCAAATTATTTGCAATTGTAGAAACATACAAAACCTTACTCAGAAGAGTGCTTCCATCCTTGGCCTTTATTGAACCAATGGACTTCACATTATGCTTTGTATTATCACCTGTTTGAACCACATGATTACTTACTTTATTCTCCAAATCAGTCATCAAAGCTATGTTGCCACTCAAGTGATTGCTACACCCTGAGTCTACGTAGAAGACTCTTTGATCTTCACTTTGTCTTTCACAAGTTGCATTCATAATTAAGGTTGAATCATCCTTCTGATCTGAAGCATAATTGTAGTAGGTATTGTTGTAGGATTGATTTTGAAAGCCTCTACCTGCATTTCTTCCAAAGTAACCTCTACTACCTCTACCTCTAAAATTACCTTTTTGATTTCTATTACCTCTTCCTCTTGAGTTAAAGTTCTGATTATATCCTCCACCATTCTAATTATTATGCCAACATTCATGATCTATGTGATTAGTCTTACCAAAAATCCAGCAAGCTTTGACTCCATCTTTATTGCTTCTGCCTCTACCTCTTCCTTTGCCACAACCTCTTCCTCTTAGGAAGTTAGCTTGGCCAGTAGTGCCTTCATCTTCATTTGATTGTTTCTTGCCTTTGTTAATCTTCTTCTTGTCCTTTGAATACATTGCTTGACATGTACTTTTATCAACATCTCCTTTGACATCCTACTGAAAGATTAGTGTAGCTCAGTGATGAGTAGCACCTCCTTTAATGTCAATCCGGGAAGAGGTGAGGATGGTATGATGACCTCAAGCAAGTGAAGGCACAAGTGCGTGAGTGAGAAGCACACCAACATGCACACACATACACACACACGCGCACACACGGCAAGAACAAAGAGAAAGATAATGGAGTTGTCTAGATTACTTCAAAAGTGATCTTACAAGTTCAAATCTATTACCATCTAACCCCAAAAATGAGCTCTCTAGCTCTATTTATAGTTTTTGACTAGCTTTTGGCCCTGTCCAAACCTAGTGTCCGGTCTAGTTAAAAATTAGGTTCTAGGGCCTATTTGGAGGTTCAAACGGAGTCTAAAAATCATGAAAATTGGTACGATGATACTTCTAATACTCCTCAAGCTCGAGGACTCCTCGGCTTGCACAAAATGGAGTTACAAAAAGGTGAAATGGTATTTACAATGAGGTAGAGTGACTAAATTCACTATTTAGGAAGTATTACTTCATGGAAAAATTTGGACGGCCTACTTGCCAGATCTTCGTTGACTACTTTGTCTACTTGTGCTTTCTCTTCGCTCTAGTTCCCTTCTTTGACTTCCTTGTCTTGTGAGTCTTGGGGTACCTTGGCTGTCGCTAACACCCCCCCCTCTCTCGCGTCTGTTGTCTCTGACAGACCCTTGTTGTGTGGACCGTTGGATGTAATACTCCACTACATCTTTTGCTAGGTGGTGCTCGGATAATCTCAGCCCTTTTGCCAAATCGGTGAGTAGGGCATCCCAGTCTACTCGCCTGGGAACTTCTGGATGTGGCATACGTAGCTTTTCTGAATGGAGGGCTTGTTCAACGGCAAATAATTGCAATAAATGAGATGGTCTGGGAATGAATATCTTTGAATGATATTCCCAGAACCCTGTGATAAACATTTCTTCAAAGGTCTATTTGAAGCAGGCTGGTAATTACTTGACACGAGCATGCCACGCATAGACAACCTTGATAGATGGTGTGGTGCTCATATCATAAACAAGATCCTGATTTCCTTCATTAAATCCGAGAGCCAAAAGATGAGGTTCTTTGACATTCTTAAAGGTCCTGAAGGTGACCAGCATGAACTCAAAGATTTTGAGGCACATCTGTGCCATGACATCTGGTATATTTTTGAATCGTACTCCCGAATGCCGAATCGTCGAAATCATGTATGCTACTGTGGGTTGGCCATTAGGTGGTGCTAAGTACACGTAGTGTAGCCACTTTTCGCATCCTTTGACTGTCAAAACTATTTTGGTGTAGTCTGGCCAAGACCTTCGTCAAAAGACGGGGCAGTAGCAGGTATTATACTTGATATATAGAGGCATGTTATTCCACGTGCGTACCATCTCAGGGTAGGTTTCAAGCACACAGATCCTCCAAGTAGGTTGAAATATATTCCCATGCGTGGCACTTGCAGGGATATCTTCTGGTGCAAACTGTGTCGCGGAGGTTGGTTCTTTTGTTGTGCGGTGCTTGATTTCAGCATTATAATCTGCCATTAGGACCCAGAATGGAACATATAAATCATCGGACGTGCCAATCCACCTATGATGGGAGAGGTTTCTGAAGTAATCCAATTTAATTACGTCTTCTTCTAATCGGGACATAGACGCTATCTGTACTGCAACTCTCTCGTCATGGGTTGCAGCAACCTTCTCTAACCTCTGAATCCATTCAGGGGCTTCGATCTCAATTGTGTCCATTCCTTCCTCCGTTTGCTTACCCCCTGTTGCAGGCATGGGAACATATGGGTCTTCAAAAGTCTCCTCCACTTCAATTGGCACTAAGTCTTTAGGTTCCGGTTCTTCATGTTGTTGGGGACCATAGTCTCTTTCTCGGTAGGGATAAGCATGCCTTTCATGTCGAGAGCTTCTCTTACCAAATTGTTCATCAACTTGAAGCGCTTCAACTCATTACCTCTTGTGAGAGATGGTAAGACAAAGGTGCTATACCCCTTTTTCTCTTTACTAGGAGTGAGGGTGCTAATCAAATATGAGCATCTTAGAAAGTCGGGCTTCGGTAACTGGGCTTTGAAGTAATCATATAAGCCCGCCTTCTTCCATATCGGTTTCAAGCCTTCATTATTTTGGAGCCTCTCAAATTCTCTGGTAAAGAAATGATACCTGCCCCAGCGTCCGTTGAACTCTATTTCTTCTTCCCACAAGTAAGTGCCTTCACCCACAGGTCGTGCCACATCACTGAACCAATGCGGGTTTTTGCTTACTGGTGATGTGTGTCCCTGGGGAGGATTCTGAACAGGTATAGCATGTAAGGCTCGCAATGCCATTGGTCTTTCCTTCAACTCCTCCTCAATGGGAAGACTTTCAATATCCACAATTTGAGGGCTGGTGCCTGCTTGGGAGCTTGTTCCTGCCTTGGCCATAGTGAGGAGACTGGTCACCGGGTCTGTGAGAGTATACAAATGAATGTTAACATTGAAAATGGACACCAAGCGTTCATGTGTTCCCGTTACAATATTAACATGAGTTTTTCGTGATAAGTTAGTTAGTCAGTGAGTGCTCAGTGAGTGTGGGTGGAGTTAGTGGATGAATTGTCCTAAGAGCTAAATGGAAAGTCGTAGTGTGAGAATGATGCAGTTAGTAGGTGGGGTTGAATTTACAAGTGGGGGTCGGGGGGTTTATTAGAAGCCTTGGGCAGCCAAACACGCTGGATGGCTTTCGGTTTGGGTGTTGTGGGGACTCTAGAGGGCTTTGTGAGAGTTTCTGCTTGGAAATGAGGTTTTCTAGGGACCCATTTACAAGTGATTCTACTCGTGCTCCTAGGTGAATATGTGTTTGTGAGTGTCAAATAAGAGTGGGTGTCAGTTGTTCGAGTGAGTGAACCATGTTGTACAGGGTGTGGTCTCTGTGTAGCTATTTGAGCCTGCAAGCAAGCCTTGGGTACCCAAATTTGTCTTGATTGTGGGCCAACCTTCATCAACTTCCTGGGTACCCAGATAGACTTCACTTTCACAGAAGAGTTTTTGGAAGGCTTCTTATTAGTGTCTTGTCGCTGATCACTAATAGGAAGTTGAGCCAGTTGTTATGGCTTGACCGCCATAGGATGCTCGCCTTTCCGCACCCACATTTGTTTTGGTGGCGGGGACACCTGGCTTCGTATTTTCTTTTGGCTTTGAGTATAGGTAGTCTGCTTCTTCTGCCTTTTATCTGCCTCTGGTTGCTGCATCCCGATGGCCTTTGGAAAAGAAGGGAGTTCCAGCGTACTCTTGACTTCTTGGTTGAGATAATCATCCCTCTGCATCACATAGTTTCAGACAAGAATAGCATGGTCATCATCATGTGTACTCCTGGAAGGACCAGGAGTGTGTGCCTTTCCTAGTTCCTTGAGTGCTCCATTGTCTAACTCAACTGTAATTCGACTCTGATTTTCCCATACCTGAAGAAGTCCACTTCTTAGGTTTAGGTTGATTGCATGATCATAGATCCAGTCTTCACCCAAGACAAGAGGCTCAGTGAGATCCTCATCTTGACACACTAGTACTTTCACTGTCAATAAAACATGTTGAATGTAGAGGGGAAGTTCCACCTCGCCCATGCAAGGGCGTCAATCAACTATTCTATGAGAGCTAATACCTGAAACGTCGCACATAGTCATATGATATCCTTGATCTGCATATGCATCTGTCCTAGGTTGCTCTCTGCCTTGTCGTCTCAATTTCATTCTTCGTATGCGTTCCAATGCTTCTGCCTAGGCTTCTTCTCTGATTCGTTTTTCTTCTTCCTTACGTTTCTTTGCAGTATTGAGTCGATTTAGCATCTCCTCCGTGAGGGGTTCCTGATATAACTTGACTCTGCATCCGCTAATGTAACTAGAGAGGACGTCACCTTCTAGAGTGGCTAATTGAACTCCTCCACTTGTGGAGATCCTATTTATGATCATAGGTCCATAGCCTCTCTTCTCTAATTTTCGCGCATGTTGCTTCAAAGTGTACACTAAAACTAGGTCTCTCGCTTTCAATCCTTTATCTTTAACATGCGCATTGAAGTACGCCTTCTGTCTTTTCTTAGCTACATATATTCCTGCTGTCGCTCTCAGTCTTGTTTCACCTACTCATTCGAGATAAAAAATTCTAGAGGAGAGCTCATGCCCTGTCCACTCATGCTCTTGTGCTACTTTCAATGTAGGTATCAAGAAGTCCAACGGTAGCACTGCATTTTGGCCAAATACCATCTGAAAGGGTGTGGCTTGGAGTACCGTTTTATAGGCAACTCTATATGCCCAAACAGCATGGTGTAGCTATTTGTCCCAATCAGAGCGTTTATTATTCACCAATTTAGTGAGCACGTTGAATAGAATCTTATTGGTGCTTTCAGCTTGCCCATTAGCTTGTGGGTGATAGGGGGCCGAATTCTTATGTACTACCAAGAATTCTTGGAGCAGATTTTCAATAACTTCATTCAAGAAGTGAGTGCCTTTGTCACTAACTAGCTCTATAGGCAATCCGTATCTAGTGAACACATTCTCAAATAAGAACTTGGCGGTTGTCAGGGCATCATTCTTAGTCGTGGCTTTCACTTCTACCCACTTAATTAGATAGTCTGTGGCCACAATAATATCCTTTGCATGCAAAACCTTAGCTGGGGGATTAATAGGACCTACAAAGTCTATTCCCCACTTAGAGAATGCACGTCCACCCATCATAGGTTTCAATCACACCTCTTCACATAGGTATGTGTATCCATGTGAAGGGTCGGACACCAAAGACCTGCAAATAATATTGCCTTGATCACTCGATCTGGTCCAAAATGTCCTCCTGCTACACCCTGGTGAGCAGTTTCCAATATCTTGAGGTATTCGCTCTCATGGACATAATCTAAGGTAACCATCTTTACCACGCTTGTATAGATTATCACCAATGAATGAGTAATCTAGGGCTTCTTGTTCTAGACTTCGTTGTCTGGCCAATGTCATATCTTGTGGGAATGTTTTCATCCTCAAAAAGGCTACTAATGGTTCACTCCAATCTGGCACTATGGACACTTGATAAAGAGTGGCATGATCCACGGGGGGTTTAGTGCAACAGATAGGACATTCCTTGCACAATTTATGGACATCAACTTCCATAGTAGGCCAATGCACTCCGAGTCTCCTTAGTGTCTGTAGGGTTCGTTGCTTTGAGTAGTGTTGCTCTAATGCACCTACATGTGCTAATTGCAACCATTTTGCATACTCATCCTCTTCCACACAACAAGCTAGGATCCCTTGATTTGTATGCTTGTGCATACGTCCTGCCATGATCTGGTATTTTTGGGCTTTTACTATCTCCCTATCTTGAGTGTTTATGACTGGATGTTTAGGCCCGTATGTCAATACTGGCACTAATGGCTTAGCCCATTGAGGTACAACTTCCAAATTAAATAAGTAAGCATCAGGAAGGTCATCTGATACTCCTTGTGGGGCCTCTCCAGATGTGAGCCTTGAGAGGTGATCCGCTCTCAAATGAGTCTTCCCTTTCCTCACCACAACCTCAAAGTCATATTCCATCAGTAAGAGGAACCATCTTACTAATCTGCCTGTATTGCATGGCTTGTTTACCAAGTATAACAGTGCTTGATGATCAGTAAAAAATTTAAACTTGTTTGCAAGCAAATATTGTCTAAACCTTTTAACTGCATATACCATGCCTAATCCTTCTCTCTCAGTAGTGGTATAGTTCCGTTCAGCTGCATTTAACTCTCTACTAGCATAGGCAATTGGAAGATCCATATTACCTTCACCAGTAGGTTGTGCGAGTACACATCCGATAGCATAATTGGATGCATCTACATGAACATGAAAGGGCTTATTCCAATCTGGTGTGGTCAAGATTGGTGCTGAACACAATCTTCTTTTGAGCTCGTTGAAAGAGTTTTCACATTCATCAGTCCACTCAAAGTTAGTCAAAAGTCCATACAGAGGCTTGGCAATGATGGCGTACATGTGTATAAAGCGTCGGTAATAACCACAATGCCCCATGAAAGCTTGTACTTCCTTGACATTCTTTGGCCTAGGTAACTATACTATGGCTCTTACTTTCCCTTCATCAGTGGATATGCCATTCTTTGACACTATGTGTCCTAGAATCTTGCCTTGCCTGACCATGAAAACACACTTTTCTGGGTTCAGGCAGACTTGATACTCTCGACATTTGTCAAAGATTTGTCTAAGTTCAGGGAGATGGGTTTGTCTAATGTTGGAATGAGCACAAAGATCATCCACATAGACCTCTAAGTTCTTCCTCAAGAACTCTTTTAATACATGGCACATCAATCTCTGGAAGGTTGCACGAGCATTGGTAAGACCAAATGGCATTACTCGAAAGGCAAATATGCCCCACTCTGTGGCAAAAGCTGTCTTATGTTGATCTTCTGGGGCAATGGCTACCTGATTCTAGCCGGAGAGTCCATCAAGGAAGCTGTACACTTCCTTGCCTGCTACTCTTTCTACAAGGTGCTCAGTGATAGGAAGCGGATAGTTATCTCGAATTGTGGCTGCATTAACCTTCTTCAAGTTAATGCACACGCGTAGCTTTCCATTCTTCTTGGGCACTACTACAATGGGGGATACCCACTCAGTGTGCTCAATTTCATAGATGAATCAAGCTTCTACCAAGCGATCTATCTCTTCTTTGATCTTGGCAGCATAGTTATCGTTGTATGTGTATGGCTTTTGTTTAGAGGGTTTGGCATCTGGGGTCATGGGAATCGTGTGTGAGCATATGTCAAGGTCTACACCTTTCAAGTCTTTGTAACTCCAGGCGAATACATCTCGGTATTCTCTTAGCAAGGCAATCAACTCTTTCTCTTCTTCTTCCGTCAGGTCATGTCCTATGTAAGTACATCTCTCTTCTCCTTCTTCTATGGCTACAACAATTTTCCTAGTGGTTTCCTTGTTATCATAGGCCTCTCCTTCTTGTGCCTCCCGTTTAGGCATTCTTATCATGACTCTCCTATCGTCTATCTCATACTTTTTGAAATTCTCAGGGACCTCAAACAAAGATTCCTCCTCTTCTCGGGTGACTTCTCTCTTCTTCCTCTTCTTGCCTTCACTCTTGGCAGTCACTTATGTGGTTAACCTCACATTGTTTGTAAGCTCTTTGTGTCTCTGGGTTTGAAATTCTACTTCATAGAAATATTCTTCATCTGATGCAAAAGGTGTGTCCATAATGATTGACTCTAGATCGGAGTCACTCGCATCTTCAAATGCAGCTAGGTTCGCACTCTTCTAAAACTAAATCTCCCATGATTGGCTCTATGGAGAATACTGAAATGTCATAGCCATCCTCATCACAGTGGGGTGTCCATTGTTCCTCATTGATGGCTACATGCATTGTTGCTAAAATTTCTGCCCAACCGTGAGGTTCAAATTCTTCGTCAGGAAATACTACAGGTGCATAGGCTGGGTCTTGATTTGATCTATGTGTCTCTTTCGCACCTACCTCTCTGGCTTTTTCTCTCTTCTCCTCTTCTATTGCCACTTTGCACATCCATAAGTGGGTGTCTTCATGCATCCATGAGGATCCTGATCCTATGGAATGCACTGACTCTGTGTCATCCTTGGCTCTATGGATGGGATTCCATTGGATAGGAGGGACATCTCTATGAGAGTAATCCTTGAGATTGACTTTGGTCGTAACACCTAAGTGTTGCAAGTACAATGAGTTGGTTCCCCAATCCTGTACCACTTGCAACTTTTGCATAAATCGTCTTCCCAAAATCATCTCATAGGCATGATTTTTGCTAAAGTCACATATCGCAAATGTATGCTCAAACTCCACACCACACGTGGTGAGAGTTATTCCTTCTAGCAGTCCTAAGGGTCTTTCTATGTGACCATCGGCCATATGCAATTTCATTCTCGTTGGCCTGAGTGCTGGCTTGCCCCAACGCTTCCATAGGGAAGTGGTAGCAATTGCAACTCCTGCGCCTGAGTCCAAAATTGCCTTGGTTGTGTATCCTTGATGGGTGATGGGGAGATAGGTGTTTCCTTCTTCTCCTTCACTCATGTCTCCTATCTTGTCCAAAGGTATCTCTGGCACTGTTCTATGAGAACCTACCTAGGAACGCGGTTTAGCTACCTCTAGTACTTGTTTGGCTACATGTTTCCATAGCTCCGGCCTAACCTGGAGTAACTCTTCTAAAGTGAGATTGCACTGCACTTTAATATTCTTTACTACCTCCATATTCCTAGGTATGACTGAGTCTTCGTTTCGTACCATGACCGTGGGTGCTCTCATACAAGTAGACTTAGCTTCCCATGGGCCTGTGAAGTGGGGTAATTCATGTAAAGAATTAGACTCAAAGTCTAATCTTTCCTAAGATTGGTTACTCTCCTGCTCTCCATAAATGGAGGGAATATCTTGCGGGAATTGATCATGCGCGTCATCCACCAGTTCAAAGGGAGGAGGGACTTCACTTTCTTTAGCCCATTTCTCTTCTTGAATCTCTCGTAGGAATTCGGGTGAGTACCGATTCATAGAAGAAGATGTGTCTGGCTCTGTGGAGTTAGGCACATAGGCTTCCTGAGTGGGAAGGCTTAGCCTTTCACTTGGCTTGTCCTTACTTTGAGAGGCGGGTTCCTTTTCTGATTGTGCAATTAGCCTATCCAATCTTTCTAGCAGTCCATCAAAGTGCAACTGCGTCTTAGCTGAACTAGAGATGTTAAAGAGGCGACTGGCTTCAAACATGGTTTGAGCCAATTCCACCATCTTAGCGCAAATTTTAGTTCATTCAAGCTCTAGTTCTGCTCTAGGGTAACACTTTTCATGATCGGTTACGTTTGGCCCTTCTTGGATTCTGGCCTGATATGCTTTGAGCATCATATTTAGGTCCTCAGGAGTGGGATCTCCTAGGACTGATCCTACTCTAGGGGATGGTGGGGTTGCATGAGGCGGGTTAGAAGGTGGTGGGTCGGATGGAGATGGGAATGGTGGTGGTGGAGTAGTGTGAGAGGGAGGCGGAGATGTAAGTTCAATAATCTTGGCTCTCATTTCTCTTAGGCTTTCCTCGAGTTCACTCATCTTCTTTGCCCATTGCATTTTCATTCTCTCGTGGCTATCTCTCTAGGCTCTACTCCTCTTCTTGGTTATGCTCTCTGTTTCACTAACTTCGGCACTCTTTTGTTGGCTGAAACTTTGGTTCTGCTGTAATGCTTGAGCTCTAGTGACCACTTGCACGGGGGCAGTGGAGGTTACACTTCCTGCAGAGTCTACAACTAACCCAATCACATTGATGGGAGTGATTTTTGTTACATTCTATGGGTTCTTTGGGCAATCTCGTAAGAGGTGCTCCTTCTCGCAATCTTGACAAAAGCCTTGAATGCTTATAGATTGGGGTTGTGTGGGGGCAGGCATCAGACAATCATGAATGAGGTGGTGTCCCTGACATCGGTAGCAGGGTCCTCTAGGGAATGATGGTCTTACCTGCCTAGGTTGGGGCCGCGAATTGAGATTGGTGTACATGACATTGGTATACTCTGGCTCCCAACTTGGTTCACTCGGTTCTTCGTAATAATAGGCCTCATTATGCTCAGGTGACTGCATGTAGTAAGCTTGAGGGCTATCAATATGAGTAGAGTCAAAACTATGGTCACTAGGGTCACTCTCTGAAAGCAATGGTGTTACTGGCACAATGGCTCTATTCAGGTTCTCTTCTGTAGCTGCGTACTTTACGCGAATCACATTGGTTGGGGTAGGAGGTTGCTGAGCTAGCAGTGGTTGAGGTCTTTGTTGGTTTTGGTAGGGTTGTTGATAAGGTTGTTGTGGCCTACAATATTGCTGTGGAGGGTACTGGTTCTGGTATCTTCCCTGTTGTGGATAGGGCTGAGGGTAGGTTTGTCTAACCACTTGCTTATTGTATGGGCAATCTTGCGTAGTGTGATTAGTGTATTTCCTTTCTATGGTGCAATACTGGCTACTAGGGTTCACCTGGGGTTGAGCCATAATGGGACATACGTTCACCATATGGTCACCACCACAAGTATAGCATCTTTTCACTGGGGCAAATCTCAGGATTTGTTTGCTAGAGATACCTAGTTTTTGAGCTACCTTCTCAGCAAGTTCCTCAATAGAGGTGGATTGCGAGAAAGAGAGGCTGGTAGAGCTATCTGAATCTCTGTAGATTTTTGAAAGCTCTAATTCCTCCCCTAGGTTATCCTCAATGTCGATGCACATGCGTACACATTCTTCTATGGTCCTAGGGTCCTTCAAATACACATATGATCTCAATTTGGTACTTAGCAATCCATCCAAGAATAAAGCCACTTGTTTGGCTGGAGTGGGTAACTCAGGAACATGAAATCTCTCTAGATATCGTCTAAATCTTCTTCCTGCAAGTCTCACGGTCTCTTGAGGGGGCTGCTTGAAGCTATGAATCAGTGAGGAAGTGTTATGACTTATGCCACTTTTGGAAAATTCAGTAATGAATGCCTCCAGAAGTTGGTCTATGTTCCTAAAGTGTCTCTCATTCAGTGGTTGAAACCACGTAAGGGCTGTGTTCCTTAGGGTTAGACCAAAGGCATTGTATTGTGTGAATATGTCCTCAACTTGCTCAGCTCTCATTACTTGCCTAAACTCGGCCACATGATCATATGGGTTGCCCGTGCCATCGAAGTAATTCTTCATGGACTTAACCAGCTGTGTAGGTCTCAAGGTTCTGGTGTGTTCCCTTGGCCTTGGCAAAGGAAAATCATCAGCATTTCTTAGGTTCCTTGGAACTCTAGTTCTCTCTATTTCTTCTCAATCCTTCTTTGCTCGCATTCGTTCTCTTCCTATTGGGTTGGCAAAACTTACCTCAGGTCTTTCTCTATTCCTGTCTCTTGGAGCTCCATGAGCTTGGGATGTTCCAACTCTTGGGTGGCCATAGGACACATTAGATCTTGGTTGTGGAAAAATAAATTCACCCTTCCAAGTGTAAGCATGTCTACCATGTTCTAAAACCACAAAGATCCTCTCTGAAGTATTGTCTAAATAGGTCACTTTTCCTGGGCTATCAGGATCTTTGAGTTCATAGATCGTGATCGTCCCTACCTCATTCGGTGGATTAGGCTTATACCTCCAAAAGGCTTCATCGGTCTCTCGGTTTAAGAGCAGATCTATGCTTTTATTGTCCTGGGGAATCCACTCTCGCGTGATAATTCTAGTAAGAACGGACTTGCCTCGAGGTGTTTTAGGCTCTCCACTTAAGTTCCCCTGCTCTAGGTCACCTATGTCCATCTCTTGGATCACCTTCCCAAATTCGTCAGTCCTATCAGGGTGGTTGGTGACAATGTATATAGTTCCTTCTTTGTCCAAGAATGCTCCATTTTCAAATTTGACAGTTGGACAATCAAGTCCAATGGGTTGGTCAGGATTTTTAATTTGGACCACGGACCTTCCTAGGCCGTCCTCATAGATGCTAGCACCTAATCGGTTGGTCCTAAGGTATTCCAACTGCGTCTTGTAAGGTCCTTCTACCCTATGTAAGTATGGCACACCTGAACTCCTTGTGGGTCTTTCCATACCTTGAGACATCTCTGACTCACTAGTCTCAAAGCTAGGGTAGTACGAATGATGGCTTAACTGCTAGGCCCAAGACCTAGCAATATGATTGACACTAGCCTCTGAAGACCTAAGACTCTCTCTATCTCTCCCTAGGTGTCCTCCTGATCTAAGGTTCATAAGCCTAGCTGAGCAATCCCAATTTTTACCCAAGGTACAACCTCGTCGCTGAGTTATTTTGTATCAGTCACTTGATTCTTTTTTATGTTGATTATCGTGTTTATGATGTTGTCTGATATCACGTCGTCAGGAATACTTAAGTTAATTTTCGCTGTTTCAGTTGATCGTTCCACGTTAAGTTCCTTTCCTTTAAAGTTATCGATCACACAGAGATTATGTTTTAGCTTGAACTTGAGTATTTAGGTAGTCTTCAACTTGATAGATGCCTATCGTCACCTGACTTACTTCTAGCACTACTCGTGTGTAGCCTAAGCTAGGAATTGACAAAGGGAGTTGAGAGTAATCCAACCTCACTTGCAGATTCCTTGCTCTTTGATGCTCAAGAACCCCGTTCTCAAGCTTGCGGAATGCCCTTGCTTTAGATGCCTTCTAGTGCTCTGAGTGGACCTGTAAAAGTCCCAAAGTTAGCTCAAGACTTAGATTCAAAGGACACAAAAAATCACTTTCATTCATGTAATTCACATGTCAATTTGCACCATGTCTCTATAAAACAATTCTAGAGATCCCTTAGGTTTTACTCCCCATGAGCTTTCCAACAAAACAAAAATCACAGCAAACGGATTTCGTATGAGGAAGTTATGACAGTTCAGGGTTCTAGGGCTGAAACAGGGTTCAAACAGGTTAACAGGCAACCCGAATTTTTATCAGATTACTAGTGTAGAAGCCTCACAATACTCTAAATGAGTGATTTCTTTTTTGTCCACAATTACCCCAAAAATTGGAATTAAAAAACCCTAGAATTTTGGCCGAAAAAACCTGTCAATTGCGATCGAGAGGTCTGTCAATCGCGATTGACAGAGGTGTTCGTCGAGGCCTTTTGGTCGCGATCGACACGTCAGTCGCGATCGACAGTGTCAATCGCGATCGACACTTTTTTCGGGATTTTCACCGTAATTTCAGTCGATTGGGGTCCTATCCGTCGCGAGGGACACGTGTATGCGCGAATCTTTTTGTCAATCGTCAAATTTCAGTCGATCACCATCGACGGTGTCAATCGCGACTGACAGAGGTATCGGTCGTGGGGTCTGTCGGTCGCGATCGACAGAGGTGTCGGTCACGATTGATAGAGTCTGTCGATCGTGGCTGTCGATCGCGATCGACTATGTCAATCACGATTGACATAGAAACTCGAATTTTTTTTACTGTTTTTAGTGATTTGGAATGTGCTAATCTTGTGTATTAAGGTGGTGTACTTTGTTTTACCAAAAGATCAAATTTTCTATCGATCGCGATCGACAGAAGTCTGCGACATAGAGACAGGACCGAGATTTTCCGTACCTGTCCAGCGTGCTGGAGATGATGGGGCTGCCAGATCCTGC
This sequence comes from Ceratopteris richardii, assembly GCA_020310875.1. Taxonomy (NCBI): domain Eukaryota; kingdom Viridiplantae; phylum Streptophyta; class Polypodiopsida; order Polypodiales; family Pteridaceae; genus Ceratopteris; species Ceratopteris richardii. The sequence goes on from CM035419.1 coordinate 184,781,570, forward strand.
AAGAAAACTCAAGAAACATGCAAGAACAGTGCACACAAAGCGCTCTCTCGCTCTCTCTCACAAGTGAAATGAGTGAAATGGAAGGGGAAAGGAGATATGATAAAAAAATTGAAGTTTTCACGATGATGGAGATGGAAATCGGATATGGTGAGGATGATGATGGTGATGATGAAGATGAAGTAAGAAAGAGGAAAATAAGGAAAGTTCTTCACCTCTAAGCTAACTCCAACTTATCTATTTTGATATATCTTTTTGAGAGTGATCTTCCAAGGTACATAGGGTGTCTAATACATCCATTGGAAATTTAAAAGGGCCCACCACATACTCCTGGAGTTCATTTGGCTAGTGTAGATCAAGGATTTTGCAACACCTCTTCATCTTCAAGCACATACCTATTCATCTTTTCACATATGTTTCATTTATTTTGATGACATGTACACTCTCTTGGCATACCTCTTTGCCTGCGGTGTCTTGATTGGGGTTGATGGGAGTTTGATTTACCTTCATGCCCTCTTCACTGCATTGTAGTTCACTTCATTTAATTCCTCCCATTGTCCATCATCTTTTGACTCACTTCAAATGTCCGTATTTAATAGGGAGGTGTCTGGTTCCTCTTGTGCATCTGAAGATGAGCTTGAATTTACCAACCCTAATTCCCTGTACCGATGCACCTTGGTGAGCCTCTTTTTTACTTCCATATCTTGGTGGGCTTGCTGGTAATGGTGCCCTTGCACTGATAGATTTACTTGACCTTCGGTGTATTGATGTGTGTCTTCAAGGGCTCTTGTCAATTCCTCTTCCGTAATCGGCCGATGATCTTCAATTCTTGTCTTTGGGAGCACATGTGCCCTTTTTGTGGCTGGGACTTCTGCCTCTACTTGCATCACTTCTCTTAGTTGTTTTGTACCTCTCATTTTAGGTTGGGAGCTAGTTTCTACCTCCTTAATGATCTTGACACCTCTTTTCTTTCTCGGGACTATAGCGACCTTTGCATATTTGGCCATGGCTTTCGATGATGGCATTTCTTGCAAATGATCTCTAATGCCCAAGGCATGATATATCAATATGGTGAAGGCCATGCTGCCGTTCAGGAATTTCTTATGATTCCACTGCTTCTTTGCCTCGAATAGCCTCTCTTGAATATACAGAGTCATATTGATTTGCTTCCCAATTTGTTTAATAGCGTGTGATAGCATCTAGACTATGATCTTCTGAGGAGTAGTGTATCTATGCATGTTGGGAAAACAAAAGTGCTGATGAATGAGTCTTACTTCATCTTCAATATCAATGTGATTAATGTCAGTAAAGGTCTTGGTCTTTGCCCCTCAACTTTCTTCTTTTAGTACCATATTTCCATCCTTCTCCCATCCAAAAGCTTCCTTGATTAATTCATGTGTGAATTGAATTATGACCCATTCACCTATAGCATCCATGACTCTTGCCTCTGGCACCAATGGATCATGTAGTGCTGACTGTAATGTATTCATAACTTGCGTGCACCTTTGAAAATCAGGTTTGTAGATTAGCAATTCAAAATATTTGTGAATGCCTGCTTTCTTCATGATGTCAATGGTAGATGGGAGCTCATGTACAACCTTGAAATCCTGGGACACCACCGGGAACTAATGATCCGTGTCCATGATTTTGATGGTTACCAGGAATAGATAATCCCTAGCTGGTTGATCCTCTCTAAACCAGTGTCCTTTTGCTCTAGTCACGCTTTGTAGAGGGAATTCCATCACTTCCTCCTGAATGGTTGCTTCAGAATCTTTGGAGGCCATCTACACTTGTAATGAAAATAGCATTAACTGCCATACAAGATATGGCATTAGTGCTGTGTGTTGTAGTAGTTTTCATTCTTTACGTCGCTCCATCCCCTTTTAGTGTATGAGTTAGATCCCTTACCACATATATCTTTTCATTTTATCCTGAAAGAAACAAGAATTAGCGTAGCCAAAGCATTTATTTATTTACACTGTGGGTCCATTCCTAGGAAGTAGAAGCTATGACATGATCCCCATCGGAGAATGTGCACCACTCGTTCTATTATGTACATTATGTGCCAAATGCTTGGCCTCATAATGTGGCCCTATCTTGCATACTTTAGGTGCATTGGAAGCTTCATGTGTGCAACAGAAATCTTCTTGGTTCATGTGTTCCATTCCTTGCTGTTGCTTTGGTTTCCAGATCCACTTCATAGTAGGGGTTTTAGGTCTTGTCTTCTCCTCATTTTGTCGTGCTTCATATGTATTTCTGCTCATTCTTGATATCTGAGTGGTGGGGTACCTTCTCGTAGGGTATTTGCGACGGGGTTTGCTAGTTCCTATGGTACTGTTGTGTCGATATAACGTTTCTCCATGCTTGTCTATCTCCTGAATGGCCACTTGTCTGACCTTCTTAGGAATCCACATTTGTTGTCGTGTTTTTTGAGCTTCAATCAAGGGCTTAGGAAGCCATACTTGTAAGAGTCATTTTGGTCCTGATGTCAGTGAAGAAATGTTCTTGTTGGCCCTATAAGGAATGACATTCACTGGCGTTGGCTTTTTTGGTTCCTTCACCCGATCCTTTCAAACCCACTTGAAGTTAACATTCCTTGATTGCGAGTAGCTGATTGTGGATTTCCAGGTTGCTGATCGTTGTTGTTCGTCGAAGTCTCTAAGAGTGTTGTCTTCCTCGGTTCTCCTCTGTTCACCAGTCAAGTAGGATGAATCTTCTTTCTCTTTGGATACATTGGGTTTTGAGTTCCCTTCTTCTGTAAGACCTGTTTCTGCTTGATTTGTGTTGGCATCATGCGTTACCTTTTCTTCCCTACTTTGCGTAACACTGTTGATGACGTTCAGTCCCTGAGAGGTTTTTTCTCCTAATAGACTAAAGACTTCCTTGTGCCCTATCTTGGCTGAAATGTATCCTTGAGCTAGGTGGATGCTTACCTCGTTCTCAATGATCTAGTCTTGTCCTAGGATCAAGTTCTCTATTAGGTCTTCATCTTTGCACACTAAGACTCGTTGTTCCATAGTTGAATTTCCTAGGTGGAGGGATACTATGGCTTCTCCAATGCATGTTATAGCTTGACCTCCAACTCCTATCATATGTGCTTTCGTGGGTGTCATAATTGTTTGAAGATCTCGGGTGAGCGTGTTTCGTATGCAACTAGGTCGTGCTCCTGAGTCTTCCAAGGTGTCTATCAGCTGGTACTCCGTCGTTCCAATTCCTAGGTTTAAGTAAGATTGGGACATGTTGACATTGGTCGTGTCAAACTTATGAACTTGGTAATTAGCCATGGGAATAGTCTCTTCTCCTTGTAGATACCGTTCATCTCTTTGCTTTATCCACTCCTTCCATTTCTTAATACGCTCTAAGGCTTCTTGCCGTGCCTCCTCTCTAATTCATTCTTCCTCTTTCTTCCTATTTTGCGCACCTACGAGGCATGCTAGCATTTGATCCATCAATGGCTCCATATATCATTTTACTCGGCATCCACTTATGTAGTTAGGAAGAATATCTCCATCTAGAGTAGCTAAATTAACTGCTCTACTAGTGGAAATCCTATTGATGATTAGAGGTCCATATCCGCGTTTTTGTAATTTCTTGGCATGTTGCTTCAAGGTGTAGAATAGAACTAAATCTCCTTCTTTTAGTCCCTTGTCTTTTATGTGTGCATCATAATATGCCTTTTGTCTTGTCTTGGCCGCGTATATCCCTGCAACCGCTTGTATTCTAGTCTCATGCAGCTTCTCAATTTGATCTAGTTGCTTGGATAATTCATGTCCTGTCCATTCATACTGCTGGGCTATTCTCAAAGTGGGTACTAAAAAATCGATCGGTAGGATTGCGTTCTGTCCATACACTAGATTGAATGGGCTAGTTCCAATGGCAATTTTGTAAGTGACTCCGAAGGCCCATATTGCATGATGCAATTGTTTATCCCAGTCAGATCTTCCATTATTGACTATCTTTGTCAATACTGTGCGTAACACTTTATTGGAACTTTTCGCTTGACCGTTGGCTTGAGGGTGGTATGGGGCTGATTTTTTATGGATCACTAAGAACTCATTCATTAAAGACTCTATTACTTCATTAATGAAATGCGTTCCTCGGTCACTCACAATCTCAATTGGTAGTCCGAAACGAGTGAATATATGATCAAAAAGAAACTTAGCAGTGGTTTGAGCATCGTTTTTTCTAGTAGCCTTTGCCTCCACCCATTTTGTCAAATAATCTATGGCCACTATGATATATTCAACATGTGACCCTTTGGCTGGTGGGTTAATGGGTCCTATGAAATCAATACCCCACTTAGAAAAGGCTCTAATGCAAACCATAGGTTTCAATGGCATGTCATCTCGCCGAATAGGATATTTGGCTCTTTGACATGTTTCGCAACTTCGTACATAAGTATCGACATCCATATGTAGAGTAGGCCACCACAAGCCCACAAAAAGGATCATTTTTACTATTCTCTCGACGAAAAAATGACCTCCTGCAGCACCTGCATGTGCCATTTCTAATATGGGCAAGTACTCTCCTTCATGCACACATAACCGTAACTGAGTATCTTTTCCCCTCTTAAACAATTGTCTTCCTACGATTACATAATCCTTGCTCATTTCCTCTAGGGATCGCTTCCTTGCCAAGCTAATTCCCTCCTCATGTTCTCTTGTCTTTAGGAATTTCACCAATGTTTTACTCCAATTGGGTGCTATTGTTGAGAAAGGTAAGGATGTATGATCCTCAGGAATGGTTTCTTGGCACTCTGTGCAGTTACTAACATAATCATGGACATCTTTAGGCATATCATGCCAGTATACTCCTAACTGTTTTAATTCTCTTAGAGTTCCATGAGTTCCTTTGTGTGTCTTCCATTTGTTCACATGGGCTTTTTCAATCAGCTTCATTTGTTGATCTTCCTCAACATATCTTTTTAGTACACCATTCGGTTCCTTATAGTACACACTTTCCACAGTAATGTGCAAATTCCTCGACTGCAGAATTTCCTTTTTGTTCTCTTTATGATGGGGTGCTGTGGACCATGAGTGAGTATTGGAATTAGCTTCTCTACCCACTTGGGACACACTTCCAAATTGAATAGATAAGTGTCTTGCAGATCGTCTGGCACTCCACTTGGTGGTTCTCCATGTGTTAATCTAGAGAGGTGATCTGCTCTTATATGGGTATTTCCCTTTTTCACTATTACTTCAAAATCGAACTCCATCAATAGCAGAAACCATCTCACAAGTCTTCCTGTGTTACAAGGCTTATTGACTAGGTACAATAACGCCTGATGATCTATGAAGAACTTGAATTCGTTGGCTACGAGATAGTGTCTGAATTTCTTAATTGCATACACCATTCCTAATCCCTCTCGTTCCGTGGTTGTATAGTTTCTCTCGGCTTGATTCAGTTGTCTACTCGCATAGGCAATTGGGTGATCCAATTTTCCTTCATCTGTTGGCTGAGCTAAGATGCATCCTATTGCGTAATTTGAAGCATCCACATGAATATGGAAAGGCTTGTTCCAATTCGGTGTTTTTAGAATTGGGGCCGTGCTAAGTCACCTTTTTAACTCGTTAAATGCCTTTTCGCATTCTTCAGTCCAAGTGAATTGAGCCAGCAGTCCATACAAGGGTTTGGCAATTATGGTGTACATGTGGATAAATCGACGATAGTATCCACAATGTCCCATAAATGCTTGCACTTCTTTTGCATTCTTCGGTCTAGGAAGTTCCAAAATGACCATAATCTTGTCTTCATTTGTAGATATTCCATTCTTAGAGACTATGTGTCCTAAGATCTTCCCTTGTTTTACCATGAAGACACACTTTTCGGGGTTCAAGCAGACTCTATATTGTTGGCATTTATCAAATATGTAACAAGTCTCCTAACCTTGAATCACAATCCCACACAGAATAATAGGCCTCGACACCACAAGATATAAAGAAGGAAAACAGAGTATACGCAGAACAAGAAGAGAGAGAATTTTATTATCTGTGCAGATTTACAAGTAGTACTGATCTGCGTTACAAAATCTATCAGATAGCTTCAATATGAAGCCTCATCCACCCGACCACCCCCGTGCTGATCTCAATCCCAATCTCAATCACAATCACAATCTCAATCTCAATCTCAATCTCCATCTCAATCGCAATTCCAGAAGCTGAAAAACGATCGTAATGACTGTACGACCATCCTCCTTTTCTATCTCTTAGTCTTCGTCTTTTTGGATCTCCACCTTTCGTCAGCGCACGACCAATCAAGCCTTCCTAGACCCGCACTTTTAGAATCTGCATGCTCCAAGATAGCGTCTTTTCGCATGTCTCATGCAAGACTTCCAGACCACCCATGCATCTACTTTTCATGTCCACCATCAAGAATCGTACCTACAAAAATAGAGGTGATCCCTGCAACGCACTCACACACACACACACATCAAACACCCAAAAATAACCTATATACCCATGTGCATTTTCTAAATCCGCGAGCATGAATAAGATAAATGAATGAAGGATTCTTTTTTTATAAGTGTTGGAAAACGGCACTTTTCCAAGCCCTGTAACTCAAAAACAGTGAGGAATCAGCTTGAGCTTGTGAGGGACAAAAATATCCAGTTCTTAAATCTTTACAATAGTGTTAGAGACGCCTCAAGTCCAAATCTGCTTCCAGATATCACTTTTGGGCCTTGCAAAATCAAAAATTCTAGAGAGAGATGAAAAAACATGAAAAATCTCTTCATTAACCTATCTTCATGGAACCAAATGAGACAAAATATAGGAACTACAAAAAATTCAATCAGGTAAAGTTTTTCTACTAAGAGTACTCTACCTTTCTCTCATACAACACTTTTTCAGATTCCTTCATCTTCATGCTCAAAATTAACATACAAATTTCATGCGACAACTTTCTAGAGAGAGAATGTAAAAACTTATTGCTACAAACTTTTGCAGACATGATCAGAATATCCTAAACATAAAATTTCATTATTACCTACACATCTTTTTTTTTTCTCGGGTGGAAAATCAATGTGGCATCTTACAAAATATCTTCCGCAATTAAGGAATGTGGTCTTGCCTTTGGTTTGAATATGTATAGGTCATCTACATACACTTCCATACTCTTCTTCAGGAATTCTTTGAAAACATGACACATCAAGCTTTGGTAAGTAGCAGGCGCGTTAGTGAGTCCAAAAGGCATCACTCGGAAAGCATAGACTCCCCATTCAATTGCGAATGCAGTCTTATGTTGATCCTCAGTAGCAATGGCTACTTGGTTGTATCCTGAGAATCCGTCCAAGAAGCTATAGAATTCTTTTCTTGCCACTCTTTCCAATAGGTGGTCAGTGATAGGTAATGGATAGCTATCACGGATCGTGGCTGCATTGACCTTTTTCAAGTTGATGCATACTCTGAGTTTTCCATTCTTCTTAGGCACAACCACTAGTGGTGATACCCATTCAGTATGTTCTATTTCATAAATGAATCCAGCTCCTAATAGTTTGTCTATTTCTTCTTTTATTTTGTAGCATAGACCTCATTGTATGTGTAAGGGCATTGTTTAGATGGTTTTGCCTCTGCCGCCATTGGTATTCTATGAGAGCAAATAGAGGGTTCCACACCCTTGAGATGCTTATATGCCCATGCAAATACATCTCGATATTCTCGGATCAATTGTATTAATTCTTCTTCCTCCTCAGTTGACACGTCTTTTCCTATGTATGTACATCTTTCTTCTCCATCTTCCACCGTTACTGTGATTTTCTTTGTTTGTTCCTTATTGTCATAAGCCTCTCCTTCTCTTGCCTCTCTTTTAGGCATTTGAATAGCTATTTTTCTCTCCTCAACTTCATACCTTTTAAAATGCTCCGGAACCTCAAAAAGATCAGGATCTGGTTCGATCTTGCTCGCACCTTCCTCTTGCTTTGGTACTATGGGGGCTGCTTCTATTGCTAAAACTTTGGTCATTTCCTGCTTATTTTTGGTTCGAATGGCTTCTAAGTAATGCTCTTCTAAATCAAACTCTGGTTCCATCTCTATGCTCTCGTATTCTACTTTCCACTCCTTTTCTAAAATTTCCCATGCTTCTACTTCTTGAAGTACAACCATGTACAAATTTACGTCATAGCCTTCTTCGTCCACACATTCATTCATGGTCATAACTTCTTCATTCACACATACATCCAAGGTTGCTAAGATTTCCATCCACCCTTGTGGTTCAAATGTTTCATCACGAAAGATTTGAGGCATATACATTGGGTCCTCTACCGATCAGTAGTTAGGATGTCCTAGTGGCCATAGCTGCCTTCTATTATCCTCTTTTTTGGCTTCTTTACACATCCATAATTGGGCGTCCTCATGCATCCATGATTGATCGCTCTATCCAACACTATGGATAGACAAATCATCCTCTTCCTTGTGTATGGGATTCCATTGTAGCGGGGGTACGTCTCGATATGCAAACGTATGCAAGTTTATCTTAGTGGTATTTCCTTGATGTTGAAGGTATAAAGAGTTCTCATCCCCAATCTTGCACTACCCATCATAAAGGGTCATCCTAATATCATCTCGTAATTGTTTCCTTTTCCGAATTGACAGATGGCTAAAGTATGTTCAAATTCAACTCCACAAGTGGTTAATTTGATCTTTTCTAATATCCCTAATGGTTTTTCAACATGACCATCTGCTAATTGGAGCTTCATGCGAGTGGGTCATAAGGCAGGATTTCCCCATTTCTCCCAAATCTCCTTGGTGGCAATTCCTACTCGTGCTCTTGTGTCTAGTATAGCTTTGGTCATATAGCCATTGTAAGTGATAGGTAAACACGTGTTGCCTTCATCTCCTTCGCTAAATTCTCCAACCTTATCCACTAGGATTTGTACCTTAGATGGGTTTTCTTTTCCCTTGTTTTCCTTTTTGTCCTCCTCCTGCCCTAATTCCAGTTGACCTGCTAATTGTTTCCATAATTGCGGTTTAACACGGAGTAGTTCTTCCACAGTCAGTTGGCATTGTAATTTTGTCTTTTTAAGTTCTGTTAGATTGTGTGAATTCTTATCTGGGTTTCCTCTTCCTTTTCCTTGTACTGTGGTTGCTTGGAATATCATGGATTCCTTTTTGTACTCTCCCATGTAATTTGGTAGGGTTGAAATGCTCTGAGCTTCTTCCCTATTTCGGTCTAGTCTCGATACTTCCTCATATACTTCTTCCATGTTGGGATTTGGTTGATAAACTTCCACATCTAATTCCTCAAAGGGAGGTTTAGTCACTTCATTACTCTTCCATTGTTCTTCTCGGATTCTATTCCATAATTCTTTTGGCCAGTCAGCCTCTAAATCTGGTATTGTTGACATAGGTTCGTCCTGGGTTTTCACTACCTCACATTTATCATCCTTCTCTTTAGGTTCTTTGTCCTTGGCTTTAACACAATCCTTGTATTGATCCTCTGCCATCCTTGTCTCGGGGAGGGATGGGATGGTTTTTTTGAGGGTTGCTTGTGCTACCTCTATGAGTTTTCTGCATATAGCAAGCCTCTCTTTTTCTTAACTCTCCTTGTGGGTAAAGCTTTTCATGTTGCTCCACATTCAGTCCTGTCTCAATTCTAACTTGGTAAGCTTTCAACCACATGTCCAAATCATCCAGTTTTGGGTCAGCTAAAATTGATCTTGGTTTCTCTGCTTCTCGTGACTGTGGTGGAATAGAAACTTCTTCCTGAATCTTAGGTTCTTTTGATGTCTTATTATTACACGTATGTCTCTTGTCTTCCTCGTTTTTGTTTTTCATCCATTTTTCCATAAGTTTTTCTCTCCTTTCTTTCCACTTTTGACTCTTAGTTGCTTCGATGTTCTCGTGTAGGTCCTCTGAATCTTTTACAACTTGAATTCTGGGTTCTAGGTTTTTACCCTTCCTTTGCTTCGATTTTGCTTGTGGTTTTTCTTGCTCTTTCATTTGCGCTCGTGTGTCACTTCCTGATGCTTCTATGACTTCAATCATGTTAATAGGTGCTGTGTCCTGAGTCTTATTAGGATTTTTAGGACAATCTCTGAAGAGATGTTCTTTCCCTCAATCACTACAATATCCTTCCCATGCCCTAAGAGGTGGTTGGTTGTATGGTGGAGTGCATTCTCTGATGAAGTGGTCTCCTCCACATCTATAACATGGTCCTCTTGGCATAGGTGGTCTGAGGGGTGGTCTTACGGGTGTCTGTGCTTTAGGTGCAGTGTACATTAATGTTGCCGCTTCTGGCCCATAGGTATAATTATATCCTTCGTATCCATAGTGTTGTGGATCATACACTTGTTCGTACTCCATTATACTAGCATCATAGGAATAATACTCCTCTTGGGATTGCTCATATTCTGTGTTCGTTGACTCTACACTGGTCATTGGTGATGCCGGCACTATGTCTCTTTCTAAGTTTTCCTCGGGTTGGGTAAACTTGACAGGTACCACATGTTGGGAATGTGATAGTTGTGGTCCTAAAACTGGCTGGGGTTGTGGATACTGTGCTTGCTTGTATGGCCTCGGTGCTCCTGGTGGTGTTGGGTAGGGATTGTACCTGGGCATATCTCTACCTGGCTCTCTAGGTGGATATCCATATGGCCGATACTGAGGTGGTTGTAGAGGCCGTGTGTGCCTATTGAACGGGCAATTTTTTGTGGTGTGAGTGGTGTATTTTTGTTCTTTGTGACAATACGAGGCAGTTCCTTGATAAGGCTGTCTATTGTAGGGGTATGTCTGTGGTACACCTGTTCCTCCTCGAACACACATGTGAGTGGGGTGATCTCCTTCACATAGACTACATCTTCGCAACATGGGTACTCTTAGGGGTGGATGCTGGTAATTTCTCTCTCCTTGGACTCCTAATTTCTTTGCCACCAGCTCCGCTAATCCCTCCGAGAGTCTTCTGATTTAGTGGGGTTGGGTGTGCTCTTGAGATCCTCTGCTAGATTGTCTTCTAAGTCGATACACTCTTGAAGACATTCACTCAGGGTTTGGAACCTCTTCACATAGACTAGCGTTCTTAGAGTCCCATTCGTTAATCCATCCAAAAACAATGATATCATTTTTTGCTGCGTAGGTCTTTCTGTTACAGGACATCTATCCACATACAGGTTGAATCTTCGGATAGCTGTTTTTACGGTTTCATTGGGGTTCTGTTTAAAACTATGGATTAGAGACGAAGAATTGTGTTTAATCCCTCTCTTAGTGAATTCCCCTATGAATTCTTGAAAGAATTGCTCCATATTTCCAAATTGGTTGGGGTCTAATGGCTAGAACCAAGTCAGAGCCGTTCCTGTGAGGGTGAGTCCGAAAGACTCATACTGCACAAAGAAGTCGTCTACTTGTTCAACTCTTAGAACTTGTTTAAATTCAGCAATGTGGTCATAGGGTTCTCCCAATCCTTCATAATGATTCCTCACACATTTGCCCACTTGAATAGGTCTCAATCTTCTCATTGGTTCTGGCTGTCTAGGCATTACGAGGAAGGCGGGGATTGCTGGTCTAATTGGGGGTATTCCAGGCTGCACTCCTATTGGTGGTCGTGGCCTTACTGGTGGTCGATATTGATTTCCTACTCTAGGGTGGGTTTGATTGTGTGTTTGCACTCCGGGTGTTGTGAATTGTACATGAGTTCGGTTCGTAATACTCCGTTGGCTTGTTTGTCTCGACATCATATGTTCTGCCTCTTGTTGTGTTCCGAAGGGGTTCTGAGAGGTGGTTGCCTATTCTCGTTGAGGGAATACAGGCAATCCCATGTATTTCAGTCGAGCTCTGTCTATGGCATCCACCAGCCAATACCTTCTTTGGTTCTTGTCTAGGTAGGTTACTCTAGACTCGTCTTCAGGATCCTTTAGCTCATAAAACGTCATCGTACTTTCTTCTCTTCCTTGAGTCGGTGAGTTAGTTTGAAGTAACAAGTCCGATCCATGGATCAAATAGACTTCCAGTAAGTAGTCGTCTTGAGGTATCAAGTCCCCTCTCAAGACTCGCATCACTATTGACTTGCCTCTAGGAGTAGTTACCAACTCTCCAGGGTCTGTTCTTCCTGATTGTTCTTGTTCTTCCAATTCTCCTCTCTCATTGATCAGTTCTAGGTGTTCTGTCACCACATAGACGTGACCCAACTTGTCCATATAGAATCCTCCTTCATACTTGACAGCTGGTCTGGGCACGATATTGGCATTGATGGAGATCACCATCCTAGCAACTGATCTATTTAAGCTGTCCACGTAGATGGGGATCTCCTGGGCATTAGTAGAAACGTACTGAAAAGAAGTGCGGTATTCTCCTTCTACAGTGTGAAGTTTCTCTCGGGAACCTGACCTTGCATGTCTTCTGAAGCCATGGGTATCTCCTCCTCCGATTCACTAGAGGTGTCTGAATAGACAAAGCGGTGACTGACCTGAGTGGTACTTCCTACGGATGATATGACACTTCTTTGGCTACTTAGAACCCTTCCTGACCTCAAGTTCATTCACCCTCCTGGGGCTCTCTTGATCTCTAAAACTCTCCTTAAGTGGTTCCTCAAATCCCTCAATTTCACCCTTGAAAATGCTCAAAGTGTTATCGACAATACCACTTTGGCGATACTGCACTAGGTGATACCAAACTGTGGACAATACGATACCACTTCAGGACACGATACGATACCAATCTTTGTCACGTACGATACCAAGTATGTTCACGATACGATACCGGGAATTCTAACGATATGATACCAATGCAAGTCACGGTACGATACCGCAACTTTGCACGATACGATACCACAATAGTCGGCGATACTATCCTTGGTGCACGATACGATACCTATTCTGAGGACGATACGATACCAAAACTAGCCGCAATACGATACTGAAATTTGACACGATACGATACCTAAGTATTGTTCGATACGATACTAGCAAGTCACGTGATACAATACCAGTGCAGCTGGCGATACGATACCATGGAACTGCACGATACAATACTAGTGCAAGTCATGATACGATACCACAAACTTGCATGATACGATACCATAGTGGACCGCAATACGATACCTCAGTGGACCACGATACGATACCACTAGGCAACTCGCGATCGCGATACCAACTAGGCGATACGATACCAGAAATGGTATCGAGATACCACAGTTGGTAACCGGCGATACGATACTTTGGCGAATATCGCCATACAAGGGAATTTATGGTATCGCGATACCAAAAACTCGACTGATCGCGATACTCCAACCAAATCACCTCCAAATTCAAAATTTTTTTCACCCCCTGGCTCTTCTCTCAGCCCTCTTCACTGCTACACCCCTGTTTCACAAAGAGAATTCCTCAAATCACTCTGTCCCACCCCACGATACTATCCGGACCTTCAATCACATGTAAGTGCAAATTTTAGAAGTTTTTGAGATTCACATTTGAATGTAGCTTACCTTGAGGTTGTTATGCTTAGGTCTTTGAATTCACTAGGTAAGTTTGGGCTCTGTTCGCACAATCTCACACTGACGATACCAGTTGCTGCTCTCAAACGATACCAAACTGAAGCAAGTGTCAAATGAACTTCATTTTTTTGGTTTTTATAGTTTTTAGTGACTAAAGCCTAACTACACTAATTTGCCATTTTTTTGGAAATTTTTCTTGATAATTTTGACTTACTCCTACTCCACTTCTCTTCCTAGCCTAACCCTAATTCTTTCTCCTCTCTCTCTCTCTCTCCAAACCCTAAACCTAAAAACCCATTACACACACCGGAGGTCCATGAAGTTCCCCAAGATGGGTGCCTCTACCTTACAAGGTCGGGTGTGTATGTCTTTCCAATTCATTGTACCCTAAAAAAAAAAGGGAAAAATAATTGTGTGGAGTGGCAAACGTGACTAGAATCACTAATGCAACATACTGTTTTTCTATTCTAAATAGCTATGGAAGAAAAAGAAATATATATGAGCGTTATTCTCTAAAGAGTTCAAAAGAAGACAGTTTACATGCTTTAGGAATAAGAAGATGATGGTTAAGGTCTCCATGGATCCTCAACCAAGAAGCTCTGATACCAATGCAAGAGAATGAAGATTATGACCACCACATGCTGGAGAGGTGACTCTCTTCCCAACCATATGCCTCTATATGTAGCTCTCTCCAAGGGAGTGCTTTCTTGGGCAGGTGGATACTAACCATCCAAGTGTCAGCCATGTAATAACATGTGCACAAAGTGTCCCAATTAATTGAAGTTAACTCAAGTCGATGCTTCAAGGAGGCTCTATAGCTCTTTGGGAAAAAATACTCTCCCCATGTACCCCATGAGGGTTGAACCCAAGACCTCCTCCTTCATATTGTTGAGACTTAACCACGAAGCCAAATGGATCACTTGTTTCCAAGACCTGCTACGTAAGTCTAGTCTCGAGATCTTTGGCCATACAGAGGAATGACCAGAGGGTGTCCGATTTTAGATTTGTATTTATTAACTCCTTCAAAGTATTTATCTTCGGCATGGCTAACATGAGGTCCTTGATATCATCTCATAATATCCATCAAAATTGATTGATAAAATAATCCTCATGCCATGTGAGATAACAAATGATTCGTCTAAATTCTAGTGCATATATTGAAGGAGGCCTATTTTCTTGAAGAATCTTTTTTAGCTTTATTTCCCAAACACATGAACAATTGGTGTTTCCAAAAGAAGATGTGAAATGTTGAAAAAAGTCCTCAAATTCATATAAAATATCCATATCCTTCTCAAGCATAGGTGCAAACCATGAAAGAGTAAGGGCACATAATAAAGTTCCTGTACTCCCTACTTGAGAAGCATCACCTAGGTACTTGTCTAAATGCATTCTTATTAATAGCTCCACGTATTGTAGAAATCCTCAAAACTTTGATCTTTTTCCATTGAATTTCTTAGGCATGCTCAATTTTGGATTTTTCTTCATTTTAATTTCCATGGGGGTAGTTGAAAAAGATTGATTTACTATGATCTATAGCTCTTTAATTTGCCTTTGAATTTATGTGATTACATCTTGAATATTCTATTGTTGAATCCTTTCTTGTTTGTCTCGTATCTCATGGACTTGTTGTTGAATAACTTTAAGTTTAGAAAAAAATTCTTCATGAGCAATCTCGATGGTGCTTTGCCTTGATGAAGGTAGCCTTGCCAAATGTAAAGGGGAGCACAAGATTGTGCCCTTTGACTAGACTAGACAGACTCCTTAATTATAATTTTTGTTACAAGATTATACATGTAGGGAAAATAATACAACTCATACAAGAGCTCCCACAACTTGAGACATCTTGGTATGGAGAATTGGGCTAGACAAGATATAAGAAATACGACAATCCGGGATTGTAGGTATGAAATAATATATTTGGATTACAAGGACTCCCTTGCAAGAGATGGACCAGGTACAGAAAAGAACTAGAAAAGATCTTGTACTACAAGATTACAAGAGGACAATATAGGATGTCCAAGGTACTAGGATAGACAAGACTAAAAAAGGAACTAGATTAGAACCGGAACTAGAACTTGGAAAGTACTTACTTGGAGATCGTGACACCTTGAGCTTCCAAGAATGTTATCGCAATGATTGAGGATATGAGTGTCCAAGACCTTTTTATATAAGCGTGGAAAGGTGGTTCTAATTTGATCATGTCAAGAATTGGAAAGAAGACCTATGATTGACAACATCAAGAAAGTAGACAATTGATCTTAGAGTTTTATCATATTATGAGCACGATGGTAGCATTCAAAAATGAGATACAAGAAAATATATAATCCAATCTTGGTCAAAGTTTTCTTATGTATCTCCATGATAGCTTGTCACCTCATACTCCATGGATATTGGTGGCATTGTGATCAATTTTAAGAGCTTTTAGGATCAGTCCCCTAGATTGGGGCATCCTTTGGTGGAATACACCTATTTAACATCACATATATGTATGCCGCAAATCAAGGTTCTGAGAGAATGGGAACTTGACAACTGTTGAATTTCTTGTCCTCGGATATCATTTTTTGTGGTAATTTCAACATGGCAGAAGTTTCATGTGATAGGTGGTAGCAAAGAGGTCACATTCTAGATGGTTTGAGACCATAAACGCCTCAGCATGGCTTAGTTGAGGTTAAGGATTCTAAGGGCTTTTCTTTCTCACACCTCAAATCAAGGGCGGTTCTATGCAAGGCTAGAATTGAAAGAGGCTACATTTTGGAGGGCATCATTGATAACTCGGGTCTCCCCTCCCTCTTGAAGATATAGAAATTTCTATTTTAGATCACTTTCCAATTGTTTTAATGTTTAAACCCTTTAGAAACATTGGGAGAGACGGTTCCATGCAGATCATATGGTCTTTTCATTCAATTTAGTTCATCAAAAGATCTCTCTTGGATAGAGATAAGCCATTAGATAATGATCTTCACCATCTAGAACTTAGATAAAAGCTATTAACCAGATGCATACCATCTTGCATAGAGCTCAAAAACAGATCCATAATGTTATGAGGATTAGAGAGGAGAATCTCTACAAAAAAACTGCCATCAACTAGAGTGTGAAGTTAACAATTGTAGCTCATACCTACAAAAAGGCTTTCTTAATATCAAAAGCATGCTTAGACGTGTAGAGAAAATAAAGAGGAAGAAGCTCGTGTTGTACTTGAAAGACTACTAGGTATGCAACAACGACAAACTGACAAAACCAATGTGTAGACTTCTCAAGAAAAGCAAGGTAAAGAATATCTCCCCCCTATCATTGGCAAAAATGGTGTTGAATGTATTTGTGATGCTTAAAATTCTGATTTCATTGTTCATCACTTAAACCATCTACTTGGAGCTTCTACTATGTTATCTCTTTTAAGGTAGGAGTGCATGGCCACTATCTCAAGGATAAAATCTTGGGAAATTCGAAAAGATATAATGAAATTTCTCAATGCTCTCATCTCAAAATAGGAGGTTCTAGATGCAATTATCTCCCTCCCTAGAGGTAAAACCTTAGGGTTTGAGGACCTCACCAATACATCCTTTAAGTTGTTTAAAGTGGTATCAGTGCACCCCTTTGCTTTGTTTGACATGAAAAAACCAACTTTGGTGCACTTTCTATGTATTTGAATGAAGTACTCAAGCTCTTCCATACGCAAGATAGCAAGAAGAAAATAAAAACTCATAGCCTATCACCATGTTCCAAGCTAAGTACAAAGTTTTCCATCGTCTTTTCCATCGCTCTTTTCCATCGCTCATTTGTGGATCAAAGAAGATAAAACGGCTTCATCAAAGGAAGATACATTCTTGAACCAATCATTGATGTATGGGAGGGCATTGATTACACAAAGGAGTAAGCCAAAGAAATTCATTGCCTAAATATAGACTTTGACATAACATATGACAAGTTGGAGTGGGACCTTATACTCCAATTCCTCAGGACCTTGCCTACATGTGAAATTTACGCTCTAATGATCCCCTCATTTAAGTGTTTGCAAAGATCCATTCCCAAAGGAGTGGAAACTCTAGTCATGGATCAAAGTGATGGAAAGTATACACCGAGATTCACACTTCATCTCTTCCTCCCTGCCACTAGATTTTGAGAAAACATATGACATGGAGTGGGACTTTATACTCCAATATGTCAAGGACCTTGACTCTGTGTGAAGTGGCCCCTCTAGTGATCCCCCTCATTTCACTATTTATAGAGCTCCATTCTCGAGGTCTTGGAAACTCTAGCAACTCATTTAAATGATGAGAATTATACATGGAAATTCACACTTTATCTCTTCCTCCTTGCCACACATAGTGGCCTATAGGCTTTGTAATTCCCTTCATGAGAACCATGATGCCTTCCCACATCAGTGCCACTTGGCACTCATGTGAGAGCCCATATGGTACTCTAGTAAGGGAGATGGATGTGGTCATTTTCTAGAAGTTGGATCTAGTAAGCCATATTTCATATTCTCCTAAGTATTGGGAATGGTTCACAATACCAAGGATATAATTTTGGACAAGGTCCCAGCTTCATGGTTTGAGAGCAAGATAGAACTCTAAGATAGACTTGCTCTCATACCTCCAAGTTGATGTCTCAACTTTGAGGGCTAGCATGGGCCCTAGACCTATCATGAGCTCTCCTAATGCTTTCCTAATCAAGCCAAGCCAAAGCATATCGTTCATCTCTTCTCAAAAATCCTTTATAGTTTGGATTTTCTCATGCTACAATCCTACTGCATAAGGAGGCCTTAGTTGAAACGTGTACATAAGCATAAATGGACTATGCCCACTAGAAGATTCCTTGGCACTATTATATGCAAACTCTATTGTAGGTAAGTACTCTTCCCAATTAGTTTGAATGCTGACATATGGTCGAATCATATCTTCTAGGATTCGGTTAACCCTCTCTATTTTCCCATCCTATTGTGGATGTTCAACCATACTCATGCTTAGTATCCAACCTCTTGAAGATTGCCCCTTAGAAGTGGCTAATAAACTTCTTATCGTGATTAGAAACTATGTTTAGAGGAAGACCATATATATGATATAGGTTCTCTACAAATAACCTAACAAACTCAAGTGTCTTTACTCTAGTACGTGTCACAATAAACCTAGCCATTTTGGTTAACCTATCCACAATTACCGAGACTAAGTCGTGCCCTCACTTTGTCTTAGATAATCCTATTATGAAATCCATGAAGATTTTCTCCCACTTCCCATTGGGAAGATCCAATGGGTGGATAAGTCCTTTAGTCCTCAATCTTTCAACTTTATTGATCTGGCATTTAGTGCACTTAATCACATACTCTAGGATATCCTTATGAAGTCCAAGCTAGTAAAACTTCCTCTTAGCAAGATCACGAGTCTTGTGAACTCCTAAGTGTTCGGCAATAGGTGTATCATGATACTCATACAAAATGTTTTGTCTCATCTCAAAATCTCTATGGACACACATCTTAGCTTTAAATAACATATATCCATCATGGATACTATAATTTTGTCGCTTGAATCCTTCTTGAGTACCGATTGATACTCCTTCCTCATTGGAAACCCATGGATCATAATCCCCTTTCTTTATGGCTTCCCAAATCTCCACCCTAGTCATCTTAGTAAAACTCCGACCATTGAGCATAGACATGAAGCTAAGCAAGTCAATCACTACATTAAACTTTCCCTTCCTATACATAAGCTCATAATCAAACTCCTAAAGGGTCTTTTTCCATTGGTCATTTTGACCTTTAAGGTATGTTTGATTAGAGAGCCACTTGATGCTCTCTTGATCAAACAATATCATAAATTTGGCACCATATAAATAATGATGCCACTTCTTCAAAGCATGAACTATTGCATACAACTCCTTCTCATAAATGGAGTAATTCTTCTGAGAAAGTTATAGCTTTTTTCTCTCAAAAGCCACTAGTCAACCATCTTGAACTAAAATCGATCCTATAGGAAAATCACTCATGTCAGTCTCAACCACAAAGGTTTATTGGGATCTGCTATATGTAAAATTTTAGGTGTAGCAATTGCTACCTTCAATTTCTCAATACTTTGCTTCCATTCTGAGAATTATGTTTCAATTTTCAAAATCATGTTTAAATAAAAAATAGAGATCAAAGTGCACTCCAATCACCATGTTTACTTTTAAATAATAATAATACTACTCTATAATTAAGTAAATAATTGTTTCTCATGAAAATCACATATAAAAGATTGTTGGGGATTTCCATTGAACTAAGCTACATGTAGTATGATGACATTGATAAATAAGATAACGACTTTCTCCTTTAAAATTCTTCACTTTATTTCATCATCTCTGATCCGCAAAAAATCCGTAATACAATCATAAGAGGGAGACAATACTATCATAAAATAAGGGAGTAAATAAAATTAATGAAGGTATAATTTGTTTTTTTCTTTGTGAGATCCCAACACTTTTAACATGGACACTATGAAGAGGTGGAATAACCTCCATGAACAAATGGATTTTCCTAGATAAGTTGAAGAATACCAAGATAAAATTTCACCAAACCTGACATCCCTTGATACCTTTCGCTCATTTTTTGTGGGTTTATAACATCTATACACGTTTTCTTCACGTGCATATCCTATAAATACACATCTCTCTGATCTATCATCTTGCTCCTCAATTCACTTGGAATAAACACATTGCAAGTTTATCCAAATAGTGAAGCATATGGTTTTCTATTGTACCAAGCTTCATAGGGTGTTGTAGCATGTATACTTGATGTGGGATCTCTCTTCATAATGTACATTTCATTGGTTGATGGAGCATCCCAATAGCAATAAGACATTCCCATTTCCTTCATCATTGCCCCAAAACATTCTAGAATGTATGTATTTTTCCTTTCTACTATGCCATCTTGTTGTGGTGTGTATCTGCATATGATTCCTCTCTTGAAACTATTTGACTCCAAGAAATAAGAGAATTCATTGGAGAGGCATGCTCCCCCTCCATCTAACCATAAGCATTTGATATACCTATCAAATTCCTTTTCTATAATGGCTTTGAACTTCTTGAAGTAGTAAAAGAGATCTCACTTATGCATCATATAGTAAAGCCAAGCCATCCTTGTACACTCATCAATGAAAGTTACAAAGAATCTATTAGCTCTTATTTGGTTTTCCATTTGTGGTCCCCAAACATCTATATGAACTAGATCAAGTAGATGATAGATCACATAATTCCTCTTATTGAAAGGTAGAAACCTAGTTTGCTTATCCAATTGACAAGCTTGTCACAAGTTCGTGATATTCAAATTTTAGAGAATTGGTATTCCAGGTACTAACCTCTTCCTTTCTATGCCCTTCAATCTATGAGTATTGATATGTCCATACCTTTTGTGTGATTTATCCAATTCTGCTCCCTTTATGCTTCCATATGTGAAGTGGGTAGTGTGATTGAGATTTGGCTTCACATCCAATGTGAGTAACCTTCTTGCCTTTGGCTACCAATCTATACCCTTCCTTAGGCTTTTCAAAAAACATTCCTTCAAGTTGAACTTGACCTATGATCCTCTATCAATGATTTGACCCATAGAACAAAGATTCTTTGTCATTGTGGGATCATGAAGAACATTCTTCACATTAGGAGAAAAATGAACCTTGCATGGGCCTTCTATGGATTCCTAATTTTCATGGATTAAGTTAATCTTATACTTTCTGAAGGGGACAAAGTGAATTTAAAAGAGCACTTTTTAGTAGGCTGAAGTAGGCTTTTTTGAGCTAGCCTAAGATCATCTTTCTCTTCTACCCAAAGAGGGAGAGAGAAATTCACTTTCTACATCATCAAATCTATCCATCTATGTAAATAAAAAAATGACTTTGATAAAATAAAGGTCTCTTTTTCAGCTTTTCTTTATTCAAAATGGCCCATGTTTCTATGCATATGTGTGAAGTTACTTTTCTTGGTCCATGGTTTTACAAAAAACACTAAAAACAAACATACTTATGAAAATCCCTCCAGAAATTAATTGCCACATCATCAAACTTGTAGCTTGGTTACCCAAAAATATTAGTTTCTAAAAACAAAGCCCTATTTTCAATCTTAAACACTCGAAAAAGTTATTTTGACCTATCCACATGTGAAACATACCTCTTTCTTCCAATAGGACTATTATACAAGCAAGTTCAACCATCTCTCGGCTTCTTACTATTATGATGGTTGCTTTTTTTAGCATCATGGTGCTCACGTGCATTACACACATGACACTAGCACCTCTGCACGGTATTCATTGAACAAGTGCATGTGCTTTTTCCAATATATGTTCTTTTTCCAAGCAACTCCAACCATCTTTGTGCTTCTTGATACTATGATTCTCACATTTTTTAGCATCATGGTGCTCACATGTATTCCAAACATGAAACTAGCACCTTGCATGTTGTTCATTGAACAAGTATATATGTTCTTTTTAATATAATTTGCACCAACAACTAGAGATAACAATGCCAAATATTCTCAAAATGGACGATATGTAGCTCAAGACAAGAATATTGATATTTGGGTTAATGGTGCATTGCGTCCCCTAGATCACATGTATAATTTTCATCCTAATATCCATAGTATCTCCACATTTCTACAATTCCTTGGTAGTGATGAAGCTAGACTACTAGGTTATTTCAAGCAATTCTCTAGCCATTCAACATCTATTGCAAACTTTTGGATGCATCTACGTTATTAGAAGCATTTGAAGATAGAAAATTTAGAGAGTAATGTTAAATCTCTTAAGGAGAATAATAATATAATCCAAAAAGATGTGAAAGAAAAGAAGAATAGAATTACAAAGTAAAAAGTCAATCTAACAAAACTAAGAGAGAGTCCACTTGGTAAGCAATGCACAAAATGACCATTATCATCCTTTGAATCTCTTTCAATTGGTGGTTGAGCATGGAAGCCACATATTTTTGCAATTAGGTTTGTGTTTCACTTGTTTACTTATGTTACAAGACTTTTAGATTGTGTCTCTAATTGTGCAACTCATTTGTTGTAAATGTTAGCACTTCATCAATGATAGAGTACAAATTAAAGTTGTTGAATTCTTATTTGAGCAACAAACATGTGCATACTAAATTGGAGTCACCAATAAGAAATCACATTAGGATGCAAGTGATTAAAGATTTTGAAAGTAAGTTGGAAGATATTGTTACTCCTAAGGAGGTAAAGATGATATGTGATTAAGAATATATTAGTACTAGAGGATAAAGTGCATTATATAATCTTTTGAAGCAATCATTACAAAACAAAGGTAATTTGCAAAGAATATTTCCATGCCCTTACAAGGCATCTCTAAAGATGAAGACCACCGATGAAGATGTGGCTAATAATCTTGGCCACTACTGGCATATAGAAGATATTATGCCTACATGCATTTATTAATCTGTTACATCTAAGAAAGTGTTCAAAATTTCACCTAGAAAAGGATTCATCTGCACAAAGTATAGCAACATATTTGTCAAACTATCAAAGAGCTTACACACATGTGCGATCATACATTAAAAGTACAATGTGTGCAGATATAATCCCAAAAAGATTCCCCAGATGTTAGGAATCATGTTTCCTAAATTATAGGCTTTATTGCAGCTCAATGTGATAGGTTGTATATGATTGTTGTGAGGGGGCTTTTCAAATTCAAATTCAAACTTGAGTCTTTTTGTTTGATTTCTTACTTCCCATTGCTTCAAGTGGCATCCATCCAAAGGTCCAATAATGTACTAAGGTTGAAGCTTGGATTTCAACACTCCCCCTCAAGCTTCAAACTCCAAGTCTTCATCCTAGCTCCAACAATCCAATGTCTTTCCTGAACTTTGTAAGCTTGATTGAGTCCAATGCTTTGGTGAACATGTTAGTACACTGATCCATGGTACTTATGTGTTGCACTTGGACCTCCCAACCAACAGTTTCTCTGTGATGTAATGATAGTGTACTCCTATGTGTTTGTTCCTAGAATGGAACATAGGGTTGGTAGATAGCTACATACTACTCATGTTATCACACATGATTGGAAATTGATTCACCTCAAAATTAAGTTCCACCATGAGCATCTTGGGCCACATAAGCTCACATGTCACTTGAACCAAAGCTCTATATTTATCTTGCTTGGAAGATAGGGCATATGTGGGTTGCTTCTTTGGCATCCAAGAGATGCTTTTCTTGCCAAGCATCAATGTGTATCCACTTGTACTCCTATCTTCTTTTGATCTAGTCCAATCAACAGCTCTATATACTTTCATCTACAGACCACCTTCCATTGAAGCCATTTTTTTTCTTGCATGGGATTTCTCAATGGTTTGCATCTTGTGTGCCCATACTTCTTCCACTAATCCAAGATGTACTTTCTCTATAAAAGCCAAATACTATTGTCTTTGTATATGACTTCAATTCTTACAAAATACCTTAGATCTCCAAGCTCTAAGATCTTAAAGTCCTTTCCAAGCTTTGCTTTGATGTCCTTGATACCTTCTTCATAATAAGTTGTAACAATCAAATCAGCTATATATACATATAAGTAGATAGATGCTTCACCTTCTCTCTTGTAGAACAATGATCAATCTTCTTTGCTTTCGTTCCATTCACATTTGATCAAATAGTCTAAAAGCATTTGATTACATGACCTTGGGACTTGCTTGAGATCATATAAAGCTTTCTTTAACTAGTAAACATAACCATCCTTGACTTTGTCTTCAAATCCTAATTGTTGTTGCATGTACACTACCTCCTCTAGCTCTCCATTCAGAAATGCATTCTTCACATCAAGTTGATACATCTTCGAATGCTTGCTTGCTGCAATTGAAAATATGGTTTCGATGGTATTCATATTATCCACAAGGATAAATTTCTCTTCATATTCTATTCCATAAGTCTGAGCAAAACTCTTGGCTAAAAGCCTAGCTTTATATCTAGCAACATTACCATATGAATGTTTCTTTACATTATAAACCCACTTGTTTCCAATTACCTTCATATCCTTCTTCCTTGGTACTAGTTTCAAGGTATGATGGTGCTCCAAAGCCTTGATCTCCTCTTGCATACATGATGAGCGAATACTCATATCACTTGTACCACTCAAGACAATGCTTTCTAGTTCTTCCCCTGAAACCTTCCTTTCTTCATCTTTATTACCCTACATAGATACATTTGTAGCATATTCATGAAAAGTTCATCAAATCTTACTGCTCTTGATATGATTAGCTCTTTTGTTGTGGGATATAGCATCTACCACCCTTTTTCTCACTTGCATACCCTGCAACATCACATCTTTATGGCCGGTCATCATGTTTGCTCCTTAATTCACTTGGAATCAATACATAACAGATATAACCAAAGAGTTTCAAGTGTGATACATTTTGCTTCCTATTATACCAAGATTCATAAGTTGTGGTAGCATGTATAACTAATGTAGGAACTTTGTTCATGATGTATATACTTGTGGTTGTTGCATCAGCCTAATAGAAATTAGGCATACCCATCTCCTTCATCATGACCCTAGCACATTCTGCAATGTCCCTATTCTTTCTCTCTCCGACACCATTTTTGTGTGGTGTGTATGTGCATGTGACGTATCTTGTTGCCATTTCTCTCCAGGAAATCAAAGAACTGATGAGAGAAGTATTCTCCCCCTCCATTTGATCTTAAGCACTTGATATACCTATCACATTTCTTCTCAACAATAGCTTTGGACTTTTTCAAGTAGTAAAAGGCATACAATTTATGCTTCATACAATTGAGCAAAGTCATCCTTGTGCAAAAATCAATGAAAGTTACAAAATAAATATTACCTCCAATTGAGCTATCCTTTTTTGGTCCCCAAACATCTTTGTGGATTAGGTCAAGTGGACTATAGCTTATGTAATCGCTCTTCTTGAAGGGAAACTAGTCTACTTCTCCAAGATAACCTTCACACAGACTCTTAAGGTTTTGATTATAGAGGTTAGCTAACCCTAACACTAACGACTTGGTCTACATATCCTTCAATCTCTGAGTATTGATAGAATTATGGCTTTTGTATCATCACTCCAATTCTGCTACCTTCCTCGTTTCATATGTGAAGTAGGTTGTGTGGTTGAAATTAGGCTTCACATCCAAAGTGAATAACCTTCCTCCTTATTACCTTTGGCTATCAATTTGTATCCCTCTTTATGGTTTTCCATAAAGCATCCCTTCTTATTGAACTTGACCCACAATCCTCTCTCAACCATTTGAGCCACATAAATTAAATTCTTTGTGATTCTTGGAACATGACGAATATCTTGCAAGCACTTAGACTTGTGACAGCCATCCAACATAACATAAAATATGTGTGTGATAAGGAAAGTCATTTTTTTAAAGAGATACTAGCACTCAAACTAATGAACATTATGAGCTACGGAAAAGACCTATGCATGATGACATTAGACATTGATTTTCATGTTGATATCTATAATAAGCAAAAGAAGGTTTGGTCATGCTTGAATAAATTGGTAGGTTTAATGGGTCTAACTTGCTCCGATGATATTCAAGGTGAACTGCTTCAAGATACATTACTGGATTTCATGAAGTGTTTCATACTATCTTGGGGAGAGATAAATATTACACACTAAATTGTAAGTGTACTCGAACTTTCAAATTGTTTGTTGTAATTAATTTTTGCAATGTACAATTTTCTATTACACTTACTTATTAAAAATGTACTTAAAAATTTTTAGCATATTTTATTTGCACATGAACCATTTTTCATGCATCTATATGGGTCATTGGGGATTTTCAACATCCAAGCAATGGACAAGTCCACTCCAAGGCTAGAGGTGTGCATTTCAAAAAAATGTGACATGGTGGTAGTCCAATGCAATCAAGCTATATGGAAGAGATGTTTAATTCGTTTTACTACACTACATTCTCAAGAAATGATTCATGGGAATGGTTGCAGAAATTTGTTTCCTGGACAAAGTTGACTAGCGACCTATTAGCTACCTTTAATTAGTCATTTTAACAAGATCATTGTTAAATGCATATATATATATTCATTTTTAGTTATGTTTTAATGTGAATTACTTTTGTAGTACGAGCCCACTACATCTCATGGGAATCACAAATAATGGGGTGCATGTCAAGTTAATGATGGTTTTGTACCGTGTGAGTTTTGCAAACAAGTCATATATGACACAATAGGTTGATTAAGCAATGTGGATAATGACAACAATTTCTTGAAAATGACTATGAAATTGAGACTAGTTACACTAATTTGTAAAGAGGTTAAGGAACAAATATTCACATTTTGGATGAATGAGACTAGGGTTTTACCGAACAAGAAGGATATATGCAAGAAGAGACTTGGGCAAAATAATTATCAGGAACATATTGTTCATTTGCTTGATGTATCACAAGTAAGCAAGTAATTACTCATTATTAACTAGTGATAGCTTAGGTTACTTCTTAGCTATAACTATCTTATATAATTAGCATTTATATTTCATTTGTAGCTTGTAGGGCTTTGGAATCTACTAGTAGCTAGAGATATCATTAGCTATTTTATATTAGGGATTATTAGCTATTACCAGCTCATAATATTGATTAGTTACTTATATTAGTTACCAATAGCTAATACTTATGAGCTAGCACTAACTTTTTAATTATCTAGCTTTAGCTTATAATACTTATTAGCTATCACTAACTTGTTTTATTAGCTATGATACTGATCAAAAGCTATTAAGAGCTTATAATTCTGATGTAATAGCTAATACTAGTTACTTATTACTTATTAATTATCACTTAGTTACTTATTGGTTATTAGCTAAAGCTAGTTACTTATTAGTGTTGGAGTTAGACTTCTGCGGAAGCATGCAAACAACACAAGGAAGGAGAAGAAGCTTGGAGCACAACACATAATATTGAATGTATTACTAGAGAATGTACAAAGATAAGTAGCCCATTAGGGCAATAGGCGTATATACAAGCTGGGGGAAAAAAACCTCCTAAAGAGGGAAAAAAGTGCCCCGACGGTCCTAGTGTGTTCACACACATCACTACCTAAATATATCAACACCCTAGGAGTGATGCGGTGAACAAGGAGCTGGCACTCATGTATAAGGAAGTGCCAAGCTATGTGGAAATCACTCCACAAAAGGAAGTAAGCCCAAAACTTTGCGGAAAGCTTCAAACTTCTCCCTAGGCAGAGCCTTCATGAAAAGGTCTGCAATGTTCTCCTGTGTGGGCACATTTGCCAAGTTGATCTCCCCAGCAGAGAACCTCTACCTGACATAGTGTTAATGCACCTCTGTGCTTATTGCGAGCATGGAACATAGGGTTCCTTGCAATTGCCAATGCGCTCTGACTGTCAATGAAGATGGTGGTGGCAGAAGATTGACCAACACCCAAATCAGCCATAAGGCGTCTGAGCAACACACACTCAACAGTCACTGTGAAAGCTGCCCTATACTCAGCCTCACAATTGGAAGTGGCCACAGTAGGCTGCTTCTTGCTCAACCAAGATATACATGAGCTACCAAGCATGAAGCAAAAGCCACTAGTGGACACATGAGTGTCATAGCAACCAGCCCAATCAGAGTCAGAAAAAGCATGCAAATCTAGCTGTATTGATCCGCCTTTGGGATAAAACAACCCAAGTAGACGAGTACCACTCAAGTAGCAAAAGATGCGCTTAATTGCTTGCCAATGCTTGACTCCTGGGAAATGCATAAACTTGCTCATTTGTGAGACAGAAAACTGAATATCTGACCGAGTAATGCATAAGTAAATCAAGCATCCAACAGCCTGCTGATAGAGAACAACATCAAGTGCATCTCTAGCATCATGAAGACTCAATCGTAAACCTGTCTTCCTAGAGTGGAAGTAGGCTTACAGTCTTCAAGGCCAAAATGTTGCAATAATGTGTCAATATATTTCATTTTACAGAAAGACATTCCACCATCAACTTGCATAAACTGAATGCCCAAATAGTGATGCAAATGCCCCAAATCAGACATCTCAAATGAGGCATGCAAATCAGCCTTAAAATCAGCAATATGCATGTCATGAGGACCAGTGAGCAGCATGTCATCAACATAAACCACAATGATCAGAAGTACATCATTAGTGCGCTTAACATATAAGGTGCTTTCAATTGGAATGTTCTCAAAACCATCTGCAATCAGATAGGCATGTATCTTCTCATACCAAGCACGTGGTGCTTGCTTTAAACCATATAATGCCTTATGTAACCAGCACACCTGGTTTTGATGCCCTTTCTGCACAAAGCCATGGGGCTGAAAAACATACACTTCTTCATGCAAGTCATCATTCAGAAATGCAGTTTTAATGTCCAACTGATGTATATTCCAACCATGATGGGCTGCAAGTGCACAGATGCTCCGAACAGTAGTCATAGGACATTTAGGTGCAAACGTCTCATCAAAATCAATGCCTCTTTCCTGTGCATAACCCTTTGCAACAAGCCTCGCCTTATACCTATCAACTGTTACATTAGGCTTATGCTTCAACTTGTAAACCCACTTAGTGCTAATGGCCTTCTTGCCAGGAGGCAAGTCACATAAAGACCAGGTACCGTTCTTCATTATAGCATCATATTCAGATTGCATAGCAGCCATCCAATTTTCTTAATTTTATGCTTCGTCAAATGAAACAGGCTCATTCTCATCACGAGACTAGATGCAGCCATATCATAGCAATCTGATGCAAAAGAGGCAGAATGAGCCTGAATGAGTACGATATGACAGAGGTGCATCTAATTTTCTATCATGCAAAGTCTACACCAGCCATTTTGGCATAGTTTTTGCCTGCTCAATATCAACTCTCTCATCAAGAAGTGCATCATGCAAATCTGCATAAAAAATGGAATAATCTGCATCATCACATGAAACCTGCAGAGGCTAAGAAGTTGCCTCATTGGAACCAGCACTAGACTGTCCACCTGTAAAAAGAGGCAGCAAAGTATCATACATGTCTTTGGAGCTAACAGATTTCTTCTTAGTACATGAAAGCAATGGCTAAATAGCATCTTCCATAAAAACAACATCACACCTAACCAAAATGCATTTAGTCTGTGGATGATACAGACGATAACCTTTACTTTCACAACTATACCCAACAAAAATACATTTTTACTACTTTATCATCTAATTTTCTGTGATGTTCCCATTTTACATGCTGACAGATTTTCAGCCAAAACCAAAAACTATTTGAAGCACATGAACACTTAGGACTTTTCCTTCAATGGATATACCCATGCATGCTTGGAAGAATCATCAATGAAATTCACGAAGTAAAGATAATTTCCAAAAGAAGGTGTGTGCATAGGACCACAGACATCACTATGTACAAGCTGCAATTTTTGAGTAGCCGAAACTGAACCATCTTTTGGAAAGGAGGAATGCTGCATTTTGCCCAAAATACAACCTTCACAAACATGTTTTCCAAGTGCCTCAAGTTTGGGCAAAGAGGACACCATTTTAGATTTCTGCACGAGTAGCAAACTAGCAAAATTCAGATGACCAAAGCCCTGCCAAAGATTTGCATCTGATATAGCCTGAGAATCATGTACTGCACATGCCAAATCATATACAGATCTTTCATAGTCTATGAACTTATACAACCCACGACATAAAATGCCAGAAGCAATAATCACGTTGCCATTTGACAGATCATGAACTGTACATCTGTCATCAACAAATTTCACAACCAAGCCAATCTTGGCTAATGCAGAAAGTGATAACAGATTTTTCTTGATCCCTAGCACAAACAAAGCATTTGACAAAGTGAAAGATCTATCATGAGTAGTAGTCAAAATGATCTTACCAACTCCCATAACAGGATAAGAGGAGTTGTTGGCACATATAATAGTATTCCCTGTAGGGGCAGGCTCGAGAGAAGAGAAGAAACTATGCTGCGAGGTAATATGTTTGGTTGCCCCACTATCAAAGTACCAAACATCTAAGTCTACTGCAGACATACACTGCTCATGAGAAGATGGGTCAAAACTGCAAATAGTAGTAAACGCCCATTCTTCTTCCTGCACAAGATTAGCAGACTTGGTTTTTGGTGTAGAGGCCTCTACAACAACCATTCCAGCCTCTTTCTTCTTTTCCTCTTTAGCAGCCAGTTTTGGACAGTTCTTTATGATATGATCATTTCCTTTACAGTACTTGCAAAACAATTTCTGCTTTTCTGATTTCTTATCATCTTTGTCTTCCCTCTTCAATTGTGGAGAATTAGCAGATTTCTGCTTACTAGTTGAAGAGCTCCATTTTCCTTTGCCCTTCTGACTAGCCAAGAAAGCTTGATCTGCAACATGCATAATGGACCTGTTCTGCCTGGACTGATCTTCCTCGAACATAATAGAGACTAACTCCTCAAATGACAAGGCATTTTGATTGCCTTTCATCATCAACCGAAGAGTAGAAGCAAAACTTTGATATGAATCAGAAAGACCATTCAGAACGGTCTGTAGAAGTGAAGTATCTGGTATAACCTCAACAACAGAAATCAACTGTTCCTTCAAGTCTTTGATCTTTGTTAGAAAACTATCCATAGAACACCTTCATTCATGTGCTCATTCTCCAACTGTTTTTGGAGGTATGCAACACGAGCCTCATTCCTAGCTTGGTACAATGTGGTAAGTGTATCCCAAGCATCCTTAGCTATCCTACAAGAGCAAATGTGAGGAATAATGGCACGTTTGACAGACAAAGCTATCAATGCATGTGCCTGGGCATCTCTGTCATCCCAACAAATTTGCTCTGCAGTAGCTGCAGCAAAAACCGCAGCACGAACAGGATATGCAGAATATCATCATCTTCAACACCTTCTGCCTCAACTTTTGTACCTGCAATTGTAACAGTTGCAGGTGTGATAGGATGTTTTTCAACACCCTACATAATGTTCCACAGTCCTTTTGCAACCAATACATGTCGCATCATATAAGCCCATAACAGGTAGTTGGTACCATCCAACTTATCCTCAACAGCCAACATACGGAATATATAATACTGATTAATAGCTATTAATAGCTGACAATTCTCATGTAATAGCTAATACTATTGATTAGCTTCTAATCTGTTAGTTACTTATTAGCTAATACTAGTTACTTATTACTTATTACCTATCACATAGTTACTTATTAGTTACTTATTAGCTAAAGCTAGTTACTTCTTAAAAGCTAGCTACTTATTAGCTATCACTAACTTGTTCTATTAGCTAGCTTTAGCTTATAATAGTGATTAATAGCTATCAATAGCTTACAATTCTCGTGTAATAGCTAATACTATTGATTAGCTTGTAATATGTTAGTTACGTATTAGCTAATACTAGTTACTTATTAATTATTAGCTATCACTTTGTTACTTATTAGTTACTTATTAGCTAAAGCTAGTTACTTCTCAAAAGCTAGTTACTTCTAAAAAGCTAGTTACCTATTAGCTATCACTAACCTGTTCCATTAGCTAGCTTTAGTTTATAATTCTAAGTATTAGCTAATAATATTGATTAGCTTACATTTTTACCTATTAGAAGCTTTTATTACTTTGTGAAAGCTACTTACTTCTTAAAACCTTATATCACTTCTTGAAAGCATTTGTTTGCTTATATTTTTAGCTATTAAGAGTTTCTATTGCTCTTGCTTGCTAATTATATACTAATTTGACTTACCTACTACTGTAGGTGGAATTGTTCATTATGTTCCAGTGCTTGTATCCTATTGTTCAAGTTCAACTTTGGACATTTGAAAAATTGAAGGCAATTTTTGTCAGACACCTTAAGGAAAGATTCACTTGCTATTGTATTTACCATGTTCAGCTGTCCTTTAGTAGAGATGCAATTAACCAACTACAACATCATATATTTAGTCTCAATGGTTCATCTTGCAATTGTGTTTGCTCAATATGTGATGTAGGTGACAGGGAAGTTTGTAATACATCATCAAATTCATATAATACTGTGAGCTGTATCATACATGATGTACTTTATCCTCAGTCTCATAATTTTACCTATCACCAATACAAATGTGTCATGGGTTTGTGTGCTAATTGTGGCTCTTAAAAGTTTCAATGGTGCCCAAAGGAGATTCCAGATTCCATCAAAGTAGATGTAAAAATATTTCAAGACATTGAAACTTTGTATGATGGCAAGCTACGAAAAAGAAAGGACATCATGAAAAAGGAGATGAGTTCTAGCGATCTAATGCTTCTGTTTCAGAAATCTCTAAAGAAATTTATCAACCATAATCTTATTTATCAATGGTAGTCAACCGAGTTCAATGAACTATCACTAATTTTCCTAGTAATGTTGTTGTCTCAATCATGGACTTTGCACAGAGCTACACATTTAGGGAGAAAAATGAAATGAGTCTATGCACTTGTGGTCTGTGCAGGTTACAATTTTTGTTCATATCACATATTTTCACAATGAAGGAGAAGTAAAGAAGGTGAATAATTTCTTCATTTCTTATGAAAAGAAACATGATACACTCTTTGCTCCATATTGTTTCTAGTTACATTGCAAATAGTTGGAAGACATGAAGTTATCAACTGGCCATCAACATTGGGTATGGTCAAATGGTGCAAAAACAGAGTTCAAACTATCTAAACGCACCTTCTACTTTGTAGGAAGATAGACATAAATGGGTTTTATGTCAATGGTCTAGAACTTTTTTGAATGTGGACATGGAAAAGGAGAACATGATGGTGCTGGTGCCGTTGTAAAGAGGGCATTGACCCATGAACAACTTAAACATGATGGAGCTCCATTATTAGAGAAGTGAATCATATTTTTTGGGAGGTGGGTATCAATGATGTAAATAGAGAGGTAACATGGGACTGTGAAGGAATACCACACATCCATTCTGTTCATTCTATTCGTGGGTACCTAAACAGAGGTGGTTGTGGCATCAACGTTCGACAAATATCATGTTATTGTTTACAATGCATTCAAGGATATTGGAAAAGATGTAGTAATTCAAAATATGTCAACAATTGGAAATATGTGAGCCTTGACCCAATCTGTGATATAGTATGTGATTGTGAAAGATGTATTGACATGTTTATGTTTGGAGGATCTGGTGATTATTTGTCTGATGCTCCTTTGGTTGATGAATTTATTCAAGTTGTTGGAAGACTCGCCCCAAGCCTTTATGTATTCTCATCTCATAAGGTATATCAAAAAACCCATGACACATTTGCAAATTGGTTCAAGCTCCCTATTATCTAGTATCTTGCCTAATGACTATGAGAGCATCGACAATAGTATGCCATGGGATGTGGGAAAAGATTGATCAGCTGTTGTTGAAGCTGATGATAGTGTGATGAGATATACATAGTTTTGTTTTCCTCATTTTGTCTATAAGCTACCATTATTTTGTGGATCGAATACATTAAGTAAGATAATACTTGAAAGCTAATGAAAACCATTGTAAGCTAATTTGGACATGTTTATTAATACAAAATTTTTGGATCTTTAATCAGTTCTTTATTAATCATCTTTTGAAACTTGCAAGCTTTCGGATGTCATGGTATACATTGCAACTTTGTTCATTAAGTGGAGCCATCCTTGCAATGTTATCTACATACTCAGTATGATTAGAAAGTACCAACCATAATTGCAATTGACAAAAAAGGGTAGTAGTTAAATACCATTGTCTCTCATCTGTGGACAACGTTGGAAGAGCAATACAATATCGTCTAGGATTAAAAAATCCTTGACAGTGGACAGAATCCACCAACAGTGTTATTCTTGGGCCATAGTTAGGATAAGATTTCTAGAAATCTTCCAACCTCTTAAAGTAGTATCCATATTGTCAGTTGGACCTTTCCCTACTCCAGATGGCTTTTAATTATTGCATGAGCTTAGGAAATATTGTATTTATCATAGATTGCAACTTGGCATATGTTAATGAATTCCAAATAAAGACATCAAACCAGTCAACTAACCAATTCAAAAGGACCTAGTATCTGGATAATCATGCGAATTCTCGACATTGAGAATCATACAATCAATCTCTAGGAGTAGAGCTCTTTTTTCTTTAGCAAGTGGAAATGGCTTTATGTTATCAACTTTTTCTTGAGTCCAATATTTCACTATCGGTGGTGATTGTTCAAAAAACTCCACCTCTAGTGGGACTTCAACAAGAAAGTCACATGTCGGATGTACATCTAGATTTACATTGCAGGTGAAGAATGGATTAGTTTGGTTGACTAGTGGTTCAATGGTGCATGCTATGAATAGATCATTTTTTATTTGGGTTGCGATAGTAACCTTCTAAATGGGAGCACATATAATTTTAGAAGCTGAATTTTACTTGACACGAATAGAAACTATAAGAAGAAATTTAGAGATAAAAGAATAATGTTCACAACCACAACTAAACAACTAAAAAATGATCAGTTAATAACCATTATAGTAACATCAAGTCTTAAAAATTGCTATAGTGACAAAATGCTTAATACTTAAACCAGATTGGACATATCCCCATAAGAGCAAGGGTAACGTAAAATCTTACAAAGTGGTATAGTGAAAAAATGCTCGATGCTTAATTTGGATTGGACATATACCCACAAGAGCAAGGGTACGAAAAATTAGGGCCCTAAACCCAATGACAATATTCATAGGTAATGAGAAAATTATATTGGATCAACCATGTATGAAGCAGTAGAAGAAGCTGCATATCTGTGATTAGAGTCCCTTGTTATGGGTGCACTTGTACTTTTCATGAGCATCTTTGTGGACTCTTGTTGAATTTTCTTATTTGGGTTCATCCATTGTGCTAGTGTCTTATCATCTCCACTATTCTCTTCTTTATGCTCATCAATATGTACCTGAGAGGAAGGCTTAGGTTGCAAATTAGTTATATGACCCTCTTTCTATTGCTCATTCTATATTGAGCATTCCATGGGTTCAATCCTGTCTGATTGTATTAAACATATCAAAGGCATGATCGAAAGTTTCATTGTATTCAATGGGGTTGGATTTGCATCATGCAAATGATTGACAACATATGGATCTGTTGTGAAATCCAGTGCAAAAAGGGACATTATACAACTCAAATTTGTACAAGGCATTGATGGGGATGATTGTGCACATGTCTTACTTTCATCTCTAGTTGGAGGATACTTAACAATAGCGTTTATTTTAGGGTCAATGATGGTGTTTTGAGCTTGCGTGAACACCTTAGTTGCATCTGTTGTACAAACAAAAAAACCTTAGAAATAGATAGCACCAACAGTTGCAAATGACATTTTTAGAGATCATGGAGATGCAAGGAGAATGCTTACTAGTTAATTGATGCATAGCTAAGGAGAATACTAATTAGCCAATGAATGGTTATTAGGTAAATGATACATAGCTATGAAAAATGATGTATAGCTAAAGAATTAGCTTATAATAGTGATTTATAGGCTATAGAATGTGTCCATCACCCTCTTCGGATTGGTCCAAACCTGATCACTCCTTAATCCAAAAGGCCCATTCAGAATGCATTTTTCCCCTAATGAAACACTTAGCTTTGTAGGAACCATCCAACATAACATCACCTATGTGTGATAGCATGCGGGTATCATCACCTATCTTCACATGCCCTTTGGTTGGTGCAACCTGCATGTTTGAAAAGAGATCCTTGTTGTATTGTGAAAATGTACACCTTCCCTTTGTAGCTTAGAAGCATAGATGGCCTCACAAGTATACTCACAAATACCTCTGTTCACTCAAAATGATGGTTCTCTAAATTCTTGAGGACTAAACCCAAGATTCTCTTCACACTCAATCTATACTATAAGAACTTCCTAATGCAAGTAATTTCCCTCAAGATGATGATTGCTCGTACTTGTTGGACCAATGCCTCCAAGACAAACTATTTGTTTCCTTCACTAGACATGCACATAGAGACACTTGTTCACTTCAGAATCAATTTCTCATAGAATATGCACATATTGGACTTGAGCTTCGACAAAACAACTTTAGAAAAAGATAATATATTTCTAAAAAAACTAAAGATTACAAGAAATGGCTAAAAATGGATAAGGAATCTTTGCTCAACACTTAAAGATAAGTAGCTCCTACACATAGAAATCTATGGGAGAGATATGTCTAGTCAAAGTCTAATGAAATCCCTCAAGAAAGTAAGGGGTTTATTTACCTAGGGGTCTATTACTTTATTTAGATCCTATGGGAGAATACACACGTGAGATCTTTTAAATTCAAAGTATATTACGTCATGTAAGTACGATAGGTAGCAATTGACTCTTATGAAGCGGATTTCAAATTCAAATTTGAGAAGGATTTCTTGTGCTTGACTTCTTGCCTCTTATTGCTCCAAGTGTGAACCATTCAATGGGTACATAAGCTCCTAAGGTTGGAGCTTGAAGTTCAATAAGATACTTGTGGGCCCTAGGCAAGTGTGTTGCCTTCAATCAAATTTAAACCAGTTTCCTTTCAGTAGTCCTTTCCAAGTGCTTCCTTCAGGCAATCCAACCCCTACTTTGTGGGATACAAGGGTTCCAATGTGTACTATGCCCCTTCACATGTAGGATTGTTCTTTCAATCAAATTCAAGCTATAAGGGAGATTAGGCTTCACACGAACTTCCCATTTAAATTAATATATATCCTGATTAGTCTCTTTACTTCTAGTAAGAAGCTCGATTAAAGATTCTTAGTGTTAACGCACTTGACAATTTCTTTTTGTGTACCTAAGTAGATACTTCATGTTTATGATCTTACTTCATGCTCTCTATAGAATATTACAAAAAATCCACAATCTTATTTCCAATTAATATACCACAATCATGAGGAGGACTTAATCAAGTGGCCTTCAATAAGAGATAAGCAAAGACCCAAGCATAACAAGTGTCTCATAAACATGAAGCCAACCACAATGTTCACCTCGCAGCTTAAAGGTTCTTATAAGCCCATGCAGTCTAAAACACTTGTCCCCGCTGCTTGTTCTCTTCACATGCGCATTATCCCCTCGCTCTCAGTACCTGCCGAATTTGTGTTTTCTTCTTTGTGTCTTTATCGTTCACAAAAGTGATTGAACACGTTCATCTGTGGAGTTTGATGAAATGTTTAAAATCTTCTTCATGAAAGTCTCTCTCTCTCTCTCTCTCTCTCTCTCACGCACACACACACACACAAACACACACACACACAGACTAAATGCTTAGAATTGAGAACTGTCCAAGAGTTGAGAAACGGATATGTTAGCATAGAATGATGTCTCTTTTCTTCAGTTGATGCTTGTTCACTTTATGCTGGTATGTCGTTGTAGACGCTTCTTTGGTAAAAGGAGAAAAAACAATGAGCCGCTGTTTCCATCGCTTGACAATACCTTCTTCTCTATCTTTGTTTTGCAAGAACGCTTCCTCTGGGCTGTCATAAATCAACACCCAATACATCCTACTTGCTCACGCACGTCCTCTTCGGGTAGTTTTGTAATGATTCGCGTCCATGACACCTCGGACGACAGCCCAAAAAATGACCCTCTTTCCACCCGTTGACAATAACTTTTTCTTCATCCTTTTTTTAATAACGCTTTTGCTGGGCTGTTATCCGAGGTGTCATGAACTCGAATCAACATGAAAGACATCATACTTGCTGGCGCATGTCTTCTTCGGATTGTTATGTGTTGATTCGCCCTCACAGCACACAGACTAGATAAAGCGCTATATAAAGGAAGCTCGATTGTAGAGATCTAATCTTCTCGTCAAGCTTTAATGAATTCATATAGCACCATGGACTCTCATATCTCACAAACCAGGGGTTAGACAATACAGAGGTCGAAGATTTGTTAAGATAGAACTACTGAAGAAATGGTTTGAAGGTTATAAGGAAGAAATTGTTTAAAGCTTAGATAACAAGACTAGTTTGAAATGGATAGTTCGAAGGCTCGGATCGATCGAGTGTCCCAAAGGTCCACATTCTCTTGAAGTGTTGGTTTAGGCTTCTCACCATAAATTATGAGGAGTGTTTTGTTACATTTTGTTGATGTTGATCCCCATACCCAATCTTGAAAACCTGTGTCCCATTCGGTTGAGCTAGCGAGACGCAATAGAAAAAGTGGTATTTTTTTCAAGAAGGGGTTAGACTAAAGTTTGATTTCCTTGGGTTGGAATATACAGAAATATTAAATGAAATAATAAATGTATAAGTGAAGAGCATAGTAGTAATGGGATCCATATTCCACAAAGCAAGGGTTATACTATGGAAACATCATAAAGAAACAAGAAAGGACATTCATATATGTTGAAGGATGGAAAGGGAGCAGTTATATTTTTTCTTTCTTTTTTTTTAATAAAAAAGTGTGTACAACAACTTGAAGCTCACAAGACTCAACCGAAGTCGACATGCGTGCTGCCGTGATTTAGCGCCGGATTCTTAGTTGTTGAAGTTGAGCTATAGTCAATGCTTGAGGAAGTGCGCCTCGGCGTGGCTTCCTCTCTGTTATCAGTGATGACAAGCTGATTGCTTTTAGGTAGTTTTGGAGGGCGGCATGTCCAACAGAGGCTCCTTCCTGGCGCTTGGGCGTGCAGACGCTCACGCCGAGGTGTTGCTCCAGACGTTACGCCCTACTATTGCTCTAGAGGATCGCACGCCCGCGTATTGCTCCGCAGGATCGCGCCCGCGTTTTATTGTGTCCAAAGCAGTGTTCTCATTTTGCGCCAGTGGATCACGTCTTCTTGGATCCAGAGCCAGAGGATGGCGCTGAACCTTGGCCTCTTTCTCATACAGAGTTCACCTCCCGAATTAGGCAGCCTCGCTCGCCGAGTCGTGAAGCCACGATGAGCTCTGTCCTGTACTGTGCATGTTTACATCCGGCCATGACATTGGTTGAAGATAGCGGCCTCGTTGTTGGCCAATGACGCATACGCTTGGTTCCTTGCAGAGACAGTGCAGGAGGACATTACATCATGGTCTGACTTTAAGACTATTTTTCATGACTACTTCATACCAAAAGATGAAGCATTCAAACTCAGAGACGAGTGGAGAGGGCTCAGACAAGAGGGCTCTCTTTCAAAATAGATCAGGAGGTACACACGCCTCATGTTATAGATCACAGACATGCCTGCCCTAGAACGGCTGCATGGTTTCTTGTATGGTTGCAGCCTGTGGACCAGGCGCGAAATTGAAAAACAGAAACCCACCACCTGGGAAGAGGTTGTCATCATGGCCGAAAGATACCAAGACTCAGAATCACACCGACGTGCACAAGCCACTCGGAAGGCAGAGAACCCAAACTCTAAAGAAAATACGGGGAAGTCAGATTCGGGTAGCAAACCAAAGGGAAGTCACAAGATAGGACAAGGACAAACGTACCGAAGCAACCAACAACGTGCACTGCCAGCATTGTCCAACCAAAGAAACAATCCATGCCCCTTTTGCAAGATATGGAAGGGGAATCATTCGGCTCAACATTGCACCCGCAACAACCCCAACACCCAAGTTGAAGCGGCTTGTCTAGACAAGGAGCCATGCTCACCGAAGCCCAAGGTAACCATCACTGAGGTCGAAGACTCAGATCAAAGTGGCACTTCATCTCCAAAGAGCGGCCTACGAGTGGGTGCCACTGCCACAACTTCTTAGTGTCTACCAATGACACTATGAATGATTCAGGACATGTACGTTTGGGGCAGATTTGGAGACAACCAGAAATAGATCCTGGTGGACTTCCGTGCAACCCACAACTTTATGTCACCGGCATGTGCAACAAGCCTAAAGCTGCCCCTCAGCAAGCCACTGGACCTTTTCGTTTCCTTTACACAAGGGCGGGATGACAACGTGAAGATCGCACTCAACGTCAAAGTGACAATGGGTGAATGGTCAGGAAAGCTAGACTTCCTAGTCGTACCACTGGACTCCTTTGAAGCGATACTTGGATTATCCTTCATGGACAAATACATGATCAACATGCTTCGCAAAGGCATAGACAAAATGCTTGTCGACATGAAAGGCAACGTCGTGGTGGTGGATTGCCATCACAAACCAAACCCGAAGACCCAAGTTGAGAGCAAGACTCAGAAGCCTGGACCAAAGAAAGAAAAGGTAAAAGGTGAACCCCCGATCCAACGTGATCCAAGAAAAGGTAAAACACCACTTGAAGACGCATCGCCTCAAGGGCACGAAGAACGGCCTCTAGAGAAAACATCCAAGCCACCTAGCCAACCACAAGGCAAAACAAGATCAACGGCCGTGGCATCCCACGTCCGGCCAACCACGAGAAAACCCATGGCCAAGGCTCACCTTGGAGTACTGCATGCCAACATGGTGCAAAGTGAAGAACAGGAGGCTCACAAGCTAAAGGTAGGCTACTGATGCTACCTCCGTCACCTCAAAGATTTCTCAGATGTTCCTATCAATCCGGCACCACTAGCAAAGGTGCCCCATTGTAAACAACAAGCTCAACGCCGAGCCCCACATCAACGTCAACTGGGGCTCATCCGCAAAGAAAGACATGGCTACCATGCCGCACTACTGCCCCTGTATGTGAACTAACCTACCATCGACCGCCCATCAAACCGCCCACACCTTCCCCATAGCCAACCCACACCTTCCGCGCATCCAACCCACACCTTCCGCACATCCAACCCACACTGTTCGCACATCTAACCCATACCTTCCGCGTATCCAATCCACACCGTCCACATATCCCACTCACCCGCCGCCCACTATCTTGGCTTGATGAGGATGTCAAGCTCTTCAAAGCAAGGGAGAATGTAGGAACCGGTTTTCAAATGTTTTTTAGAAAACCAAAATGTTAAGGAGCCCATAAAACTGGGATGGGGGACCTCCCGAGAAATGGCCAAAATGGCCCGTGAAAAAAAGCTCATGCAATGCGACCATTTTGATCCTAGGAAAAGGTAATGTATGTATAAGTGTAGTGAAGCTGCCTCCCCCCCCCCCCCCCTCCCCCCCCCTCCCCGCCCCCCGCTCTCCACCCCCCCCAACCCCCGCCCCCCCCCCCCCTCCCCCCGTATTCCTATCCAAGGTTGAAGGGTGCTTGAGTGGGTGCCAAATTGTGTGCAACTATGAGGGGGACCTCGTTAATCATCGGGCACTCATTCTCGCTACCTTGTGCTTACACGCTCCCAGACAAGCGATCAAGAACCTCCAATGTCTGTGCAAACAAAAGCACTCCGAAGCTCTCGAGATGCCCTTGCACTCTCAACCGGCTGCCCACCATCAACGGGCCGTCCCATTCCCCTCTTGCTTACTTGTGGCACTTAACACGGGCCGGCTACATGCCTTGTACAAATGCCTTCGAGCCCCTTTATGAATACATATGTTTTGGTTTGGCAAGTGCATTCCTTTATCCT
Organism: Ceratopteris richardii; assembly: GCA_020310875.1. NCBI lineage: Eukaryota > Viridiplantae > Streptophyta > Polypodiopsida > Polypodiales > Pteridaceae > Ceratopteris > Ceratopteris richardii. The sequence goes on from CM035419.1 coordinate 184,823,303, forward strand.
TACTCGCTCAAGGTGTGTGAACAAATGTCCACGTCACGAAGTCATGTTTGGCAACATCGCATGTTCATGTTTGCGTTCACGTTGGCTTACATTACGTGTGGGCAAGGGTTCAACATTTTGTGGGCAAACGAGATCAGATTCGCATGCCGTATGAAACCTTGTGTTTGTGAAGTGATCAAGTGCAAGGAAAGTCAAAGTGTGCATCCGAACATCCACGTGTGGGTATCAAATGGCTCCGCCATCCGCACATGGGCCGCATCCAAAAGGAATGTTTCAAGTGCTCACTGGACCTTGGAAAAGTTCCAATCTACCTTCAAACGTAGGGCTAGCGTGATGCGCTAAGTTGAATCTCGAGTGACCTGTTTCGTTACGTTAGGCCTCTTTTATCATGTACGCTAGTTCTCTCTCTCTCGCTCACACACACACAGGCGGTACGTTTATTCTTTGTGGAACTTTCTCCATCGAAGTTAGTTCTTTGATGCCGAGAGATTTCTTTATCCACATTGCATCTCACTCTCTTTCTCTCTCTATCTCTCTCTCTAACTAACAACATGTACGTATGTGAAGCCATCAAAGTTCGTCCTTTCATGCCTAAACATTTCTTTAACTATGTTCCATACCTCTCTCTCTCTCTGCAATTTTCTGGTTGTGCTTTACGAACTTAAATTTAGATCAAAACAAAGGATAATAAGCGGAATCAGATCCACTGGAAACGTTGAAGATCATTGCACATTTTTTTCTCAACAAATACGACTTTGTATAGCACAAAACGCGTAGAATCTGTGCACGGCTTCATAATGGGAGCCGTCCTTTGGTCTTTTGTCTTTCTTTCATGTAGAAAATGCAATTGCCCATGATCATAAGAAGCACAATACAAGTATTTCAGAAAAAAATCGTCAAGAATGTGACTCAACATTCCCATATTTCTCTCCATCATTGTTCTTGAAATTGTCCAATTGAATAGATTCCACTAAAATTTGGACTATAATTTTTAGAACATAATCGATACTCCTATTCCCAATTAATATGCCACAATCATGAGGAGGACTTAATCAAATGGCATTCAATAAGAGAGAAGTAAAGACCCAAGGATAACAAGTGTCTCGTAAACATGAAGCCAACCACAATGTTCACCTCGCATCTTAAGAATCCAAGGTACTTATAAAACCCATGCACTCTAAAACACGTGTCCCAGCTGCTTGTTGTCTTCGCATGCGCATTATCCCCTCGCTCTCACTACCTGCCGAATTAGTGTTTTCTTATTTGTGTCTTTATCGTTCCTAGAAGTGATTGAACACGTTCATCTGTAGAGTTTGATTAAATGTTTAAAACCTTGTTCACGAAGGTCATCTCTGTCTCTCTCTCACACACACAGACAGCCTAAATGCTAAGAGTCGAGAAGTGTCCAAGAGTTGAGAAACTGATATGTTTAAATAGAATGATATCTCTTTTCTTCGGTTCATTGTTGTTCACTTTATGCCGGTATGTCGTTGTAGATGCTTCCTTGATAAAAACAAAAAAACAAGAAGCCGCTGTTTCCATTCCTTGACAGTAACTTCTTCTCCATCTTTGTTTTGCAAGAGCGCTTTTGCTGGGCTGTCATCCGAGGTGTCATGAACGCGAATCAACACCCAATACATCATAGTTGCTCGCGCACGTCCTCTTCGGGTAGTTTTGTGTTGATTCGCGTTCATGACACCTCGGACGACAGCCCAAAAAGTGAACCTCTTTCCAACCGTCGACAAGTTGGGCTGTCATCCGAGGTGTCATGAACGCAAATCAACACCAAAGACATCATACTTGCGGGCGCATGTCTTCTTCGGATAGTTTTGTGTTGATTCGTGCTCACACCACCTCCGACCACAGCCTAGAATAAGCGCTATATAACGGAAATTCGATTGTAGAGATCTAATCTTCTCGTCAAGCTTTAGTAAATTCATATAGCACCATGGACTCCCGTATCTCACAAACAAGGGGTTAGACAAAACAGAGTTCGAAGGTTCGTTAAGATAGAACTACTGAAGAAATGGTTTAAAGATTAGATAACAGGATTAGTTTGAAATGGATAGTCCGAAGGCTCAGATGGATCGAGTCTCTGAAGATCCACATTCTCTTGAAGTGTTGGTTTAGACTTCTAACCATAAATTATGAGGAGTGTCTTGTTACAATTTGTTGAGGTTGAACCCCATCCCCAATCTTGAAAACCTGAACTCCATCCCCAATCTTGTAAACTTGAGTACCCATTCGGCTGAGGTAGCAAGACCCAATAAAAAAAGTGGTGATTTTTGTAAGAACAAGTTAGACTGAAGTTTAATTTCCTTGCATTTGAATCTATTGAAAAAGCAATTGTACAAGTGAAGGGCATAGTAACCATGGAACCTCCATATCCCACAAAGCAAGAGTTTATACTATTGAAACATCATAAAGAAAGGACTTCACAAAGGTATTTAGTCTCAATAGCTCAAAACATTACAATGAGTAGACTAATTAGTGTAATACATATGGGTAGACTAATTACATTAATGTAATACATAAGTGTAAATACGTCCGCCTTAACTTATTTCGCTTAATGCGCTCTTTGGCCTCTGCCTGTGCTTCTTCTCTCACCCTTAACTCAGAGTTGAATACACAACCCCTATCTTAACATGTAAGCACCCAAACATCCCACCTATGACATGTGGATTGAAAATGGAGAAAAAGTTATTGTCGATAGTTTTATTTATTAAAAAAAAAAGTGTGTATAACAACTTAAAATGCACAAGAGTCAACCCGAGTCGACATACTTGCTGCCATGATTTAGTGCCAAATTCTTTTTTTTTTAGGAAATTCAATACCGCCTACTCTTTCAAACTTTAATTAATAGAAAATACAATTGTACAAGTGAACGGGCCTAGCACCTATGGGACCTCAATAGGGGCTACTTATAGATTACTAGAGAATTTTACAAAGAAGGTTGACCTCTCGTCCCCCTCATGTACGGTCCACTTGGTTTTGATCTTGTTGCTCTCTAGGAAGAACACTCTATGATGTAATTCTTTTGTCCAAAAGCAAAAGAGATTTTTCGATCAACCATTTTTTAGGAGTGCTTTGGATACATACCTCTCTTTCCATATATTCCATAGAGTCTCCCCTTTTATACCATTCCACAGTGCTGAGCAAAACTTGGTTCTAGTTGATTTATTCTTATCTAGACACTCGTGTCAAGGGTGTTGCCCGAGAGGATACGCCATACTATTGCTCTAGAGGATCGCACGCCCACATACGGCTTTGCAAGATCACGCCCGTGTTTTATTGTGTCCAAAATTGTGTCCTCATTTTGCACTAGGAGAAAGTCTCCCTGGATCCAGAGCGAGAGGATGAGTCTGAACCTTGGCCTCTTTCTCATACAAAGGTCACCTCCCGCATTAAGCAGTCGAGTCGTGAAGCCACCATGAGCTCTGTCCTTTACTGTGCATGTTTACATCCGCTCATTTTCTAGAGGGCCACCTCCCCTTTGCATATCGTTGCCTTTGGAGTCGTGAACTTACGGAGAGCTCTGTGCTTCTTCATGAGGCCCTCAAGGGAGAGGATATCGATTGGTAATCCTCTAACTGTAAAGGGTCTTACCTTTTGCAAGCGTTCTTGATGTCGCTTCTTTTCTCTTTTGAAAATGAGCTGTAAATTATAAACACGATGAAAAATACAAAACGATTGAGGAGAACTACAAAGAAAGTAGATAACCTTTTCGTTATTTTCGTTGGGGTTTAGATGTTTTCGAGCTTGTTTTCGAAAATGAACACCTTGTGATGTCTTAGTGAGTGACTTCTTACAATCATGAATTTCTTTCATTTAAAAAACTTAAGGATTTTTTGATGGAGTATTTTTTGGGCTGCGTATCAAAGTTGTCTGCACACCTTTCCTTCTAGGTCCTCCAATGCACTTCTCCCCTAATGGCATTTCAGAGCGAGGAAGAATAGCAAATCGCTTCCCCAAGAACAACTTGCTTCTAGTTGACTTGGTTATGTAGAAAAAGGATCTTGTGGATGCATTGCCAAATGGGAAGCTGCGGAGATAGGAGAAGAAAAGATGCCCCAAGTCTCCACTACCACTCGTGCAGCATTTGCACTAAGAGGGAGCACCACAAATTTTATTGTGGTCTATATCCCCCTATGCAAAATCTGCCACATTAACACCTCTTTCTTGTTTTCAATAATCACGTTCCATAATTCCTTGAACTTAAATTCACATCTAATCCATGTCCAATTTACACAGCACTCTCTGTTAAGAGATTCATGGAAATTTAAGTTTCTTTTGATTCGTAGTATTTTCTCCATTTTGCTATCACTCATCCATCTCAAACCTACCGAATGGGGGTTTGGGGCCCAGAGGGGTGGAGGGTTCCTCCCCGAGGATGAGACAAGAAAAAGAGACATCCCAAGCATTGATTCTATTCTTAACGCCAATTATTAAAGTCAACTTTGTAAATTGGATCAATGTCTTGAACGTGATCCTTTTCCTCCTATTTTGATTCCATAAGTTCTTCCACTAATAAAGTCCTTTATTCGAGAGTCTTTTAGCTCTTTTTGATCTGAGCATACACATTCCCCCATGAAGAAAAAAATGAACCATGCATGGGCCTTCTATATTAAGAAGTGATTAGTGGTGGACCAATCAGAAGAGGGCAATACCTAGAGTCAATAATCTATAAATTAACATCCTGGAGGGGAACAAGGTGACAAAATTCCCCTAGCTTCACGGTTGTCTTCTAGAGAGAGATGAAATCTCGTAATCAAGTTGGGCCCAAGAATTCACAATTTTTTAAAAGTTGTGAATCTCATGATCATAATACTATTCAGTGACCCCTCCAACACTTTCTATGGCAAAGTGCTATTTTTTACTTCTAATTCAAAATCTGTGCATGATTAGAGGTAAAAAAAAGTGACTTTTTTCAAAATAACTCACAAAACACTCTTTTCCCTCTTCAAACTCCCATTTTCATACCCAAAACCCAAAAATTCATATTTTTCATCTCTATTCCCTCCCTACCATACACTAGAAGCTCTCTTTCTTCTCCCACCTTTCTCATCCAACTTCTACAACAACAACAATAACAACTTGGACTCCCATAAAAAACTCCACAACTTTTAGGTGATCAAAAGATGAAGCTCACACAATGATATGCCACAACATTAAAAAAATGGAAGAAAGTTGAATACCACAAGAGTTTTGCTAAGGTGCATGGGTATACATGAAACCATTAGTATTTGGTCCTCATGATGTTCAAGATTGTGGAAATTTGGATCTTCATTTGCACAGTAAGATGTGAGGCTTTAAGCAAAAAATACCTTTGTAACTCTTCTTTAACCACACTTGCAAAGGATCATCTAGGTATCAACATCTCCGCTGCCTTTTGATAGTGCCTTATCTCTACGAATACCCACATATATCTTCTTCTTGGTCATGGTGCTTGTGGTGTTGGAGGGCTTTTTTGGAGATTTTGTTGTTGTCTTTGGGGTGGTCTAGGATGGGGCCTGAAGACCTTCTTTTTACATTGCACATGTCTTAAGATTTCTGCTTGTTCTAAATGTTTTTGTTGTCTTTGTTCCCTCTCTTCATCATTTGTTATGGCTCGTTGATTCATTGGTATAATCTTTTTAGCTACGTTCTGCAAGAGGACGAGGATTACGACCACCACATGCTAGAGAGATGACTCTCCTCCCAACCAAATGCCTGTATATATAACTCTCTCAAGGGGACTGCCTTCTTGGGCAGGTGGATACTAGCCAGCCATGTGTCGGCCATGTAACTGCATGTGCGCCAAGTCTCCGAGTCAACTGGAGTTAACTCAAGTGGATGCTTCTAGAAGGCTCTAGATCTCTTTGGGCAAAATACTCTCCCCATGTCCCCCATGGGGATTGAACCCAAGACCTCTTCCTTCACATCCTTGAGACTAAACCATTAAGCTAAGTGGATCACTTGTTCATAAGAGCACAAGACCTCCTCGTAAGTCTAAACTCGAGATCTTTGGTCATACACTCGGATGACCAAACGGTGTCCGATTTCAGATTTGTCTGAACAGGTCAGACCCTTAGATCATAAACTTACTTTACTACATTCTTCCTCCCTTGGAAAATATTTTTCTCCTCGAAAATAGAGCTATATATCTACTATAGGAAACCCCCGAGCCTCATGTTCTAGAACTAGAAGAACATGGTCATGTTCTTAAACTAGAAGAACATGGCTCATCTCTGTGGTGGCATCCCTGTCTGAAAAATTCAAAACACTATCTCACTTTGCACTTTGATAAACTGAACAAAGTTCAAAGTAGTGAGTGAATAATAAGGGTGGATCTAAAGACATCCCTAGTCAATTCATAGTTTCTCGATGTGCAATCTAGGCACAAACATGTGAACTAGGTGGATTCAACTTATTAGTCCATTTTTGGGCATGACTGGTGCATGGACTTAGTAATGAAGGTGGGATTGTTATCCCTCACAAGACTTTGAGAACTCTTGATTCACTTGAATTTGTTTTGGAGAACTTGAAGTTTGGTTGTTCCAAACATCTAACTTGGATGTTTGTATAATGGTTAATTCCTATCCAACAGTTACTTGATTTTTTCTACCGACTAGAGGACTACTTTGTCCTAATGAGTTTAAAAATCCTATGTAAACTGTGAGAGAAAGTTACCATTCTCTTTGAGTCAATCATACTATAACTTGCCCAATACAAATTTGCAATGAAATTTGTTCAACTTAGGACACTTTTCTCAAAAATTAGAGCTAGAAGTTCTTGGGAGTTGTCAATCAATTCCTAACTTCTCTATTCTAGAGTATACTGAACTCTATGAAATGAGTTGTGCTATAACTTGAAGCAAACTCAAATAAATAAGTCCATTTAGACTTATTTATCTTTTGAAGATTGAAAAGGTTCTTGTACATAACATCTATCTAGGATGTTTTTAGTTATCTAATTCTAAGCGACTAACTCTGATCTTTTGCAAAAGGAATCAGATACCATGTCTGAGCCAATTCCAAAAGTTTTGAAAAGCGGAAAGAAATAACTAAAACTCCGTACAACCAATTCAAACTTCAAAGATACATAAACTTGTTATGAGTCAAAGTCTAGACGACTTAGGACTTTAACTTCTCAAAGATTTATTTCAACAGGATATTGAAGCATTTTTTCTATTTTTAAGAGAAATAATCCGAATTCTCAAAAAGATTTAGAGCAACTCAAAAACATCATCCAACCACAACATACTAGTGTGGCTACCAACATCAGTGTGTCAACCCATTGAGGTTCCGTTGATGAGTTTAGTATTCAAATAATGCTTCTCTTGAGGCTAAGTTCAGGTCACATTTAATCTTTCTAACTCCTTACTGGGAATGCATTCTTGTGCATTTCTTTGAGTCAAAAGAGTGAATTTACCAAGTTACCATTGGAACTTGGTGCTTGTCTTAGTCAATCAAATCCTTGGTTGAAAAAGATCAACTCAAAGTCAAAGTCCAACTTTTTTTAGAAATTTATCAAATATTTCTAGTCAACAACACTTAAGCTTGAAGTGTTCTAAGAAGATCTTAGAAGTTACTTACTTCATATCTTCAATTTCCTTGATATTGAAGTTATCTTGAAGTATCTTGAGATACTACTTTCATCCTTCTTGAATTAAACTCCTTCTTTGAAGTTTTAATTTCCTTGAGGATCAAACCTAACTTCAAGATCTGATCTAGGACATCTCACCGTCCGATGTCCCATACCATCTTTCCTACATCAATCTGAGTATAAAATTTGGTGCCCCATACCACCCTATTTTATACTTACATTAATGAGTGAGTGAATTTTATTTGAAAGTCTAAACATCTCTTAATAGAGTGCCTTCTTACTTCAATTCTTTACAAGACTTTTGAAGTTTTAGGCATTACCTCTAACTAGATTTTCTAGGTTTTTGATCCCTTCACATGATCCTTTCACGATCTTATGCTTTCCTTGAGGGATTTAAAAAACCTTTTGATGGAGCATCCATCCTTCTTTGCTAGGATTTTCAAATGAAAACCAATCAGAATTCCAAGTACTTGAATTTACATAGATTCAAGTTCAATTGGTTATATTCTAGGCTAATTTGTAGTGACAAGAGTTTTTCACTTCTTGTCTTTAGATTCCTTTCTTACTGATGCTTTAGGTACCTACCCCGGGACTTTATAGGAATCTTTCTACTTCTTAAGTCTTAAGCATCGGCTCATGCTCTTTGGATTTGTACCAAAATCCCTTTAATGATAGGCAAACATTATGTTTTACCTTCCACAGACTTAATTACCGTCAACACGGTTGCAGACTACATACTTGGAATATCTACTTTGTTGAAACTTGGAACAACTTACTATTTCGATTGCCAATACTTGGGCAAACTTCACAATAGCTCCAATCGCAATTATCTTGGACAACCATGGCCAAAAGTGATCAAGTCTTGTTGATCATGCGATAATAATAAAGACTTTGTCTTTATCATTAAGATCTCTTGAGCTTTTCTGAGCTTTTTGGCTTACGTGCAGGATTTTAGAGATCTTTCCCTAACTTAAGTCCAACATGTTCTAATGTTTTTCAAATTCTAAAGCTAAGATTTTTTGACACACATCAAAGTGATATCAACCATTTGGACTTTAAGTACCACTTCTTGTAGTTAGGGATTGCTAGGGAACTACTTTTTGACTAAAGAGTTTAAAGAAATTCCTTCTCACTACTTGGGAGAACATTATTCTTCAAAGACTTGAGATTCCTTCTAGGGAATCAAATAACTTGAGAAAATGATTCATCATGGAATCTTTTGCAATGCTGGATTCTTTCAAACAATATCCAAGAACTTTACTGATTCAATTGTATTCATTTCCTGAGTATCAAACTAGAGGCTAAATATCACATGTTGGATATGCTTTCTCATGCTACTATGAAAGTTTAAGTTGAACTTTCATTTATGTGATATTGACTTCTATTCTTGAGTTTGGTACAAGATTCATTATTATTGGTCAATCTTTAGATGTTACTAGAGTCCTTTAAACAGATTTTACCAATCAAAAGTATGTTTAAAGTCCAAGTATCTATTGATGATTGATCCAATAGTAATGCTACTATGAACACATAACTTTTGAACTTTATAGCCTATTTAGGAAAATTTCATGGATTGGAGATCCATTTCTTGGAACTTTCTATTCCTAAATGAAAAGTTCACACTTGCTTCAAGTCCTTAGGAACTTATCTTATTTCCTAAAGATTGCTTAGCTAGTTGCATCATTTACTAGAGATGCAACTATAGAACCTAACATCCTTTTATTGACATCAAAAATCAATTGATGTTGAGGTTCAACCTTTGATTTCCATCACTCCTTGGGATGAAATCAAATAAAAACTTATAAAAGCTTCATAGTTTTTCTTGGCATCTTTCATAGAACATCATCATTCCTGGGTCCTATCATAGAGTGTGAATTTATGTGTATTTTGGGAAGAGTTCATGAATCAATTAAGATCCTCTACTTGGAATGTCGCCTTCCCAAAAATAAATTTATCTCGAACATGGTAGGATAATGATCTCACGTGAAATAGAAGGCTTGACTATTTTATTTTAGTGTTTCTCTTTTAGGAAATATCTCAATTCCTAAAAGTCACTTACCGAGGTTTCATTGTGAGATATGAATCTTGAAACCACAAAGAAACTTCTTAGAACTTTCGAAATCTTCTAAATAGAAGAATGCTTCCAAAGTTTCCATGTTTTCATGAACAAAACACAAATCTATTGAACTTCAAAGTTCAATTTGTATTTAAGTTCATTGATTTGGTTGTTGAGTTCCATGGAATCGAAGAGTACTCATAGAACTTGGAAATATAGCCAAAGTTATCATCCAATCTTGGGATGCTTGAGAAGTTACATAAATTACGTAACTAATCAACCAAAGCTTATCCACATGAATTTCTAAATATCACCTATACTTAGAGTAATCATTATAAGCTTATGTTCACCACTCCCTAAGTACATCCGGGACTTAGAGTCATCATACATCACAAAGGTTTGCAAGTAATTAAATTTTCTTGGTCATCAAGAAAATTTAATACTTAACTTTCTCCTAGTGCCTACTTATACCTAGTAAGACATCAAACATACTTAATTATCATTAAGTATTTGTTTTTGATAGCGGAGTATCAACTTGGGAAGGAATCGACTAATTACTTGAGCTGCAAACTAGAACTTGCATGTCTTTGCAACTAACTAGTCCTCTCTCTTCCCTGATGTCAAGCCCTGAGCTTTATAAAGTAAGCTAAATACTAAGAGAGTATATTTTCATATCTGCTTGCAAACAACATCCTGTTCTAACATGCAAATGCATGTGCCTACAAGCAAATCCATATGCTCGCATGCGTATGCATCCATGTTCTTTGCATGCCCAAAAAGTAATGCAACAATCATGCATGAGCTTGATGCATGAATTTTCCTTGTACTAAGAATGTATATCATGCAATCTTGATGCATGTATATCCTTTCCTTTTTCCTAATGCACTAATACATGTATATCCTTATGATGCAATAAAAAAATTACTCAATGGAAAAGAATGTTGAATTAAACTACCAAAATACATTCTTTGATGCACAAGGATCCTTTTTAAATCAAGTCTTTTCTTAATGCAAACTAATGCTTGGAATGAGAAGTGGATTGTTTCATTATCCTAATCTAGACTTAATCGATTGAAATCTTGGCTATTTCAATGTACATCTAGGATTAAGTGTAGAATAATGAAAACAAGATAAATCAAGCATTAAGACCAAGTACAAATTGGAAAATACTTAGCTTTGACCAGAGCTTCGTCCATTAGTTGATCCTTGCGAGGAGCTATTCTCCATCCTTCAAGGTCTTAGTGAGCATCCGCACACCATAATGGAGACAACTAATTACTCCATAGAGAGGTCGTAAGCTCAAACCCTTTGCACACATCAAGTTCGACCCCTTATGCTCTATTACTTAGAAGCTCCTTTTGCTTTGGATTTGAAAGCTCTTTATTGCGAACTTCTACAATGTCGAAGAGCTTGTCACTTCGAGCATAGAAGCGACGTGGTTTGGGAGCTTTGAAGGCAGCAAGAGATGCATTGAAGGGGAAGGATACTACAACTTCTTTAGTTGCCACAGACGAAGATTTTGTTGTTAATACTTCTAAAAATGGATAATCAAATAATATGATGGTGTAATCTCCAGCATCTGGACATGAACTAGCCCATAGGGGAATTCGCTGCCATATTGAAGGTCACAGGTTCAAACCTCGTGCGCCGTCTACAAGTAACCTCTCCCTTTTGTCATCCTCTGGAAGCTCTGAGTATGCACATATATAATAGGAAATGAAGCAAAGAGTATCACCAAATCGCCTTGCTACTGGTTCAAATCCTACGGGCCACCGGCTGTTGATTGAAACTTTGTTTTGTAACCTCCTACACCGCCCGAAGGAAAGCTCATGATGTTTTTCTTTTGCTCTGTAGACCACCCAGCACGCCGGGAACAAAAGTTTTAAAGCATCGAATAAATTACACACAAGGCGTTGTGGGCTAGTTACAATATTATTTCTATGATCGTAGGTCTCGAGTTCGAGGCCCGTCGATCGACTGCAGTCATGAAAAAGAACAATTTGAACTTTTTGCTCCTCTAAACATCTCTTTGAAGAGACAACATGTTTGTAGGCGGAAAACTTCCATCTCCTTACGACTCATATCTCCATACCATGGGAACATAATGCCGAGCAAGATTAATAAGAATTAGAGCATGGGGAAGGAGATGATGAGAGTAAGGTCTCCATGAAAGCTCTAGCTCTGATACCAGTGCAAGAGAACGGGGATTACGACCACCACATGCTAGAGAGATGACTCTCCTCTTAATCAAATGCCTCTATATATAACTCTCTCCAGGGGACTGCCTTGTTGGGTAGGTGGATACTAGCCAGCCATGTGTCGTTAATCCCCCACATGCTAGAGAGATGACTCTCCTCTTAATCAAATGCCTCTATATATAACTCTCTCCAGGGGACTGCCTTGTTGGGTAGGTGGATACTAGCCAGCCATGTGTCGACCATGTAACTGCATGTGCGCCAAGTGTCCCACTCAACTCGAGTTAACTCAAGTGGATGCTTCTAGAAGGCTCTAGATCTCTTAGGGCAAAATACTCTCCCCATGTCCCCCATGGAGATTGAACCCAAGACCTCCTCCTTCACATCCTTGAGACTTAACCACTAAGCTAAGTGGGTCACTTGTTCACAAGAGCAAAAGACCTCCTAGTAAGTCTAAACTCGGATGACCAAATGGTGTCTGATTGCAGATTTGTCTGAACCGGTCGGACCCCTAGATCACAAAATTACTTTATTACAGGTTCACCCTATGACTTGATGGTATTTCTTGGTTTACCCATGGTGGCTTTATTTGAATCTCCTCACTTGACTCTGAATGTTGTGGAGGCGTTCTATATTGCCATGAACCATCCTCTAGAGACTCATTGAGATCATCAAAGAGAGCTACCTTTCTTTGAGCACACTCCTTGTGCCTTATCATTGTTGGCTTCTTGGGTGATGGAGGATCATCATATGATGATGGTGGTGATTGTGGTTGATTTGTAATCAATTCCCTAGATTTTCCATGTGCCACTTATTTTTCATGTTCTTGTTCAATTTTAGAGTTATTTCCACCACCATGATTAATTCTTGTAGCTTTTGAAATTTTTGGCTCCTTGGCTCATTCCATTGCATATGTCCTTGAAAATGTAGTACGATAAAGCCAATTAAACATCTCTTCAATATAGTTTGACTGCATTACGCCACCACCATGTCCTGTGTTTTTGAAGTAAACACCTCTGCTCCTGTGGTGTGTTAGGCTTTTGTTATCCAGAATGACTAAACTAAAGGGTTCTTGGGTGGTAGTTCATAGAACCATTATGTAAACTCTTAACTTTCCCACTACGTCTTCATGCAACAAATTAGCCAAAAACATATAATATCCTTCAAATAGAATCTTACATATCGCTCACACACATACATTTTTGCAACATTCTCCCTATTTTGATACTTTTGGTTACTAATTATTACTATATTCTTAACAGTACTTTTCTCTTAACACTTGTATTTGACTAGCAAGGACTAGTGAGGATCAAAAGTGCACTATTATATGCTTAGTTTTGATGTTTTGAGCTATTGCCACTTGCTATTGGCATCATTTTGATTAGTTTTGGTGCGAAGACCCCTCTCGAACAAAGCAAACATTTTGAAATTTTCATTTGGGCCTAGAAAGGAGTACAAATTAGATCCTCCCACAATTGGAAAATCACTTAAAATTAGTTTTGGAAGGCTTCAATTGTATCAAGGAAGTGTTTGTGTTATTTTTCTCTCTTTCTTGCTTTGTAAAACCTACTTCCATTTGTTTTGAACCACCTATCTAGTTAAATGGGCGAGATAAACATGGAAGCTAAGGAAAAGAAACATTCAAAACATACTTCTCAATTTGGGAGCAACATCTAGAGCATTTAGACCATAGAATGGAAGAGGTAGAGCAAGAAAAAGAGGTAGATCAAAAGGTCAAGCAAGAAGAGGAATATTCCTATGTAGAGCTTTATGATGTGTTTTTCTATCACATAAACAACTCATGGTGCTCAAAGACTACACCTGTAGGTTAGAGAGGGAAATTGGTACCATGACCTCTCTAATAAAATAACTTAAGACTCAGATGATGTCACTAGAGAATCATGTTCTCTCTTTCCTAGCTAGGAAGGAAAGAGAGATTTCTACTTTTCCTACATTGGAGATGGCTAGGAAGGATGTTCCCTTTCCCTCCAAACATAAAGGAGAGTTCTAGGGAGACTACCCTTCTAAAAGACTGCAAAGGCCACAAACCCTTATGGGGGATGACCTTAAAAGGAATAAGGATGCGGTCTACCCTCTCTTGCAAAATTGGAATGACCTACATTAACAAAGGGAAACCCCATCTGAGTCGTGTGCTAGAATCAAGTCTCTATTCCATACATATGGATTGGAATCATTTTGAAACTTTTTTCTTCAAAGAATTTCTTCTTGAGAATGAGGAAGAGAGGAATTGGGTTGCGTGGGATAGGATTACATAGAGAGGTAGACCTTTGCCCATCTACATATCTCACTATAGAGAGATCAAACTAAGCTTAAGGGGCTACATAAATTTCAGAAAACTAAAGGGTTTGTTAGAGGTGTTGACAAAGCCATTAAGAGAGAAGTGATGTTCTGTAAGTGGTGTGATTATTTGTAAAAATACATATAATTTCACTGAACCATTTTGGTGAAGCGTTGTAATCTTTCAAAGATTTAATACAAAGAAATGTCGCATGGATGAGATTGTGACACTATGAGTCGGAAGGGACCCATTCAATGCATGAGGATCAAAAAGCTGACAAATTAACACACATCTTGTTTGGTATTCTATATTGTTATAAATTATTAATTGCATTGTTAAGTCTGATTACTATAGTGGATTAACTACTATCTTAGTTCGGCAGAGTGCAAAGTTATTTTGAATTTTAATATTGTTAATGTTGTTGATTGTTAGAATTAAATATGGTTGAAATGATGCTCCAGAGAGGATTTTTACCTGATAGCTTTACCCTATTGTCATGTCCACATCCCATTGTACATATGTATATGCTTGTATCCCTCCTAGTAGCTTAATTCCTCTCACTCTATGTCTCCAAACTCAAGAAAAAAATAAAAAAAATACTCCAAATACCTCTTTGAAGTGGAGATCCGTGAAGCTCTTGGTGTGCAGACACTTGAGAAGGAGGGGACTTATCCCAGATAATGATGTTCAGTGCCTCATGCGGAGGCTGAACCTTCATGCATTTTTCTCATCCTTGAGGAGAGGCTTAGGCGAAGAAAGGGAGAGCATTCTCCCTTTCGTCCTCACACACTTCTTTCTTTGTCAAGTGGCCTTGGTGCCCTCATTCTGTGTTGTCCCACTGATGCTATGCATCTTGCATAGCTCATCTAGCTTTGATGGTAGCGTGAACTCGACCCTCCGATATTTCCCTTTATTTTACTACTCTTAGAGCTCCATTCTCGAGGAAGTGGAACCTCTACTCACCAACTTAGATGATGGAAAGTATAAATAGAAATCCACACTTCATCTGTTCCTCCCTACCATGCATAATGGCATATAGACTTCCCTTCATACGAGCCATAGTGGCTTCCCACATGAGTGCCACTTGGCACTCATGTGAGATCCCATATGGTACTATAGTAAGCAAGGGTCCTTACCTCCTTTACTCTAAGCTTTCACATAGCATTGAGAGTCATGATAGATGAATCTACCACACATAACTTCATAAGGTATGCTCTGTTCAAGAGCTTGAAAATTCCTCAACAACCTAATGCACATAAATACATAGTATCTATGATGCATGGGGAAAACAATAGGATATGGGATACTATGGTATACAAATTGGAAGTCCAAATATAGGGATACACTTACATGATAGACTTTTGAATCATGAATATGGAGAGGTCATACTTTGTTTTAGAAAGAAAATGGCTATGGGGGCTCATAGACACACTAAAACGTAGTTACCAAAATACCACTCTTGAATTAATAAACAATGGAAGTAAATTTTGTATTCAGGGAGAGAGATATATACCTAGAGCACCTCTCAACCCATCTTTAGAGTTCTATATTCTTTGCCATTCTCAACATGTACAAGAGATCTTTTTGTTGTATAGTCATGATCTTGAGCATTGTATAGACACTTCATCTGCTATATACTTTCATGATAGTAATGTAAATATGGACAAAACTTTCTATTATTCTTTTTTGAAAGAGTGTGTGGTTAAACGTTTTAAGGATCCTATCTTTGAATTTAGAGATGTATTTCCCACTAACTTACATAGAGGGCTACCACCTAAGAGAGGGGACATTGACCATGGTATTGAGGTAGTTACTAACACTAACCCTATTTGTAAGCCAGCTTATAGGCTTAGTGTTTCTCAACATGAGGAGGTATAGAAGCAATCCCAAGACTATATAGAAAAAGGCTTTATTAGACCTAGTAACTCACCTTGGGCATCTCCAATGCTCCCTTTTAAGAAGAAAGATGATAGAATGTATTTTGTAAAATCTTCATGCTTAATTTTTGCATCAAAGATTCGGGTGTGTTTAACTATGTTTTTGGGATCAGAACTCAAGGAAACTATCTCTCTTCTTGCATTTCCTTCTTTTAACTTGAAGATTAGTAATTTCATGAAGATTAATCTGAGATTTGATAATACTAAAATATGATAAATTTTTCTCAATAATAGTTCTGCATACACTTTGTTTCGCGAAAAAGAAATGTACACATGGTCAAGATATTGCAAGGTATGAAGATAGTTTTGTAGTTTTGTTTCAAGAATTTTATGGAAAGAAAGAATGGAAAAATGAAAAATATTTGAAGATATTTCTAATTCGAATCAAAGCTTTTCTCATGAGACATTAGGATCCCAAGATGAGAAGAAGAGAATTGCTTGTATATAGCTCAATTAGAGAAAGTGAAAATTTGATAGTTCATAAACAAGAATACAGATGAGTAGTCGAAGAAGGTTGCATTCATACTTATGGAATAAATTTTTGTCAGATTTGTATCCTTATTTCTATCATGAAATATTTGAAAGGATTTACTCCAATGGTTTCTGTGTATGAATGGATATTAACCACTCCAAATATAGTGCAGAAACGTGAGTTGAAATATGGAGTAACGTGTGACTCCAAAAATTACATAAGTAAAGGTAGGTTCAAATATATTCTGCTCATAGATATGGAGAAGAAAGAATACTCAGATTCGTAATTGCATGTATGAAGTGTGTGCGGGTGAACGCATGTACATACTTATAATAAGCTTCAAAAATAATTTTTCCAAACGTTCTACTCAAAAGGGTTTGTAGTTGGGGGCACATGTGAATTTACATCACATAACTTTAAACACAGCTATGCACACAATAAGTGTAGATGGTGTGCGTGAC
The DNA here is from genome assembly GCA_020310875.1 of Ceratopteris richardii. NCBI lineage: Eukaryota > Viridiplantae > Streptophyta > Polypodiopsida > Polypodiales > Pteridaceae > Ceratopteris > Ceratopteris richardii. The sequence continues at coordinate 184,840,307 of CM035419.1, forward strand.
TTGGTATATGAATGATTCTCTTCATCTGCAAGTCCAGCAATCAGTATCACAACCTTCTCTGCAAGTCCAGCAATCAGTATCACAACCTTTTGCTTGTGTCGATGATAGCCTTCCATAGAGTTGACTGGATTGTATCACACTGCCCACCACTTTTTGAAGCTCTCTCGCAGAGAAATCTGATCCGTAGCTTGCAGGCGCTGGAGTCTTCCTTGGATTCACTATTTGCAGGCTTCAATTGATTCATATGTCCAAATCTGCGTTGACATTACCTGTGGATACATATATATATATATATATATATATATCTATATATATATTATTGACTCTTCACACAATGTGAGTATAGTGCTACTATACTATCATCAATCGACAGTGAAGTATAAATCATAACTGTGAGATAAGCATGCTGTAGAATATATATAAATGTTACTCAGACGTACTTTGATCTTTTCTGTGAGTCAGAGATCAAATATGAGTTTGAAGTAACGCATTGATCTTCGCACACTTTTCTATAGATCACGATCTTGATGAGTTAAATACAACTTATGTACCTGTGTATATGTCAGACTCTATCATGACGTACTCATCATGGATTACGTAATATCATGAAAACATAAACATAGATAATTGTAAGACAACTCGATGTACATCGCGATATAGACTTTACTTAAAATACGAGTTGTAACAAGATGAGAGTGTATGTCAGACAGAACCATATAGCGCTGTAGTTCTCTATACATATGCGCTATTATAGAGATAGAAAGTAAATGCATCAAGGAAGATAACGAGCTGATGTTGCAACAGAGAGAAAGATAAACATGGGGTCAACAAACTGACATATATCGAGAATAATGTGTTGCCCAATCTTTCTATTGAAGTGTGGTGAATTTATATACAATGATATCAAGCGGCAGAGTTCACCGCAGCTACATTTCTTTCTAAAAAGAAGTATGATTTTGATTCCCTTTATTCAAGGAGTTCAGCGTATCTCTTTCATTCAAAAATGTTCTCCTTGATTTAAGGAGTGATGGCGCAAATTGTCTCTTACGTATGGAATTACCTTTTTTTTGTTTTACCTTATGTATGTAAAAAACTTCTAAGGGTAGATTCATATGCAAACACTTCTTAAGATTAGGATCATATGGGAAAATACTAAAGATAGGTTGATTTGGAGATTGCTTGTTCCAACAGCTCTCCTTCAATCTTCAAATTCTACCGATGATATTGTCTTCCTTCTCTCTTTGCTTTGCTTTTCTTTCTGATATCTCCGCTTTAACCTTTCATTTGTCTTTGAATCTTGTTTTCTGTATGTTGTTATGATTCCTTCCTCTCTTGTTTGCTTTATTTGTCTTCATATGTGGTTCTTCTTCATGTGTATTTTCCTTTCTTGATCATTTGAGGTAGAGAGCTCCTTTTGATTTAGTCCTTGTTGATTCACTCCTTTGGTTTACCGTTATCATTTCATCTTCAGGTAGTAACTTCTTTTTTTTCCCTTGTTGTTGATGCTCTTTTAACGTCGTCCATCTTGTGATTGATCTTTTCTTTAGAGGTGTAGTCCTCGCTTTGTATGGTTATTCTTCTCTTCAAGAGCATTGTCGTTGCTTGATGTAGTTGCACTTCTTCTTAGGTGAGTCCTAGCTTCACGAACTTGATCTTTTGTTCAAGTTGGTAGTGATTGATCTTCTCCTCCAATGTGTAGTCCTTGCTTGATGTGGTTGAACTTCAAGAATGTAGTCTTTTCTTCATGTGTTGATCTTCAAGAGTTATCTTTGCTCCAAATGATTGATGTGGTTGATCTCCAAGAGTAATCTTTGCTCCAAGTGGTTGATGTGGTTGTTCTCCAAGAGTAATCTTTGCTCGAAGTGGTTGATGTGGTTGTTCTCCAAGAGTAATCTTTGCTCCAAGTGGTTCATATGGTTGTTCTCCAAGAGTAACTCTTTTTTTATCTGATAATTGCTTAGTACTTCAAATAAAAAATACATGAGTTTAGTTGATGAAATCCTTTTTTTCTAGGATAGATGGCTGTTCCTTTTTTCGCTTTGATGTAGATAGCTCCTTTGAAGTGACTTTGATCTTTGAAACTTTTGATCTTCATGTGATGGCGTCCATTGATGTAATCTGTTGCTCCATGTAGTCAATCTTTGCTTCGAGAGTCAATTTCCTTCTTTCCTTTGTGGTTGAACCTTCTTGTTGATGAATTCCTTCAATGGCTTCCCCTCTTTTACATAAAACTTCAAGAGCTTGATACATGAGCTCTTTAGATAATTTGATCATAATACATAATGGAGGTCAAACAAGTTACAAAGCTACAAAGTGATTTATCTATGGTTTTTTACCATTTGTGTATAACAACTTAACTTTTTCCAATGCAAAGTTCAGAGGTTGTGGTTTTCCCTCACTCATCTTGGAGCGAGCATTGCTCTAGCTCTAGAGTGATTCTATTCCTTCACTTATTTGAAAACTTCTTCATAAAGAAATGAAGTTAATCAAGATCCCAACTTCTTGATTATTCTCCATTTTGATTTCACCTTCTATATGTAGAGACAAGTGCTCACACCACTTGTAGTGTGCTCATCTATTTTGTTTTACAATGGTTGACATGAGGGGAATCGAACTATTACAAAAGATATATTGATATGATGATATGCAGCCTTTGAGCAACTCTTTCAGTGAGAGTCCATACAACTTTGATTTTTGTATATGAATACAAGTCAAAGTGACTTATGATAGCACGTCTAAGGTGCCTCTATCCCTTCAAGTGGAGTAACGTAACATTTTACCTTTTTTTAATGTGTTGAATACACTTTCATTTTCTTCCTTAGGAAGTCTTCTTCTTCTTCTTTAAGTGCGTTGAATGCACTTTCTTTATCTTTGTATGGTAAGAAAATCTTCAAGAGTGCGTTGGATGCACTTTGCTTCTTTACTTCTTCCAATGGATATGGAGAAGCGAGTTAACTCTTTGAGTAGTGACATCCACGGTCCTTGCCTCAGTCACTTAAATCTTCTTCTTTTCAATCTTCTTCGATGGTGGAAGAGTGCTTAGATAGCACTTGGCTGCAAATGCAATGTGCTTGCATAGCACTTGACTATAGATACAAGCTTTTTATGTTTTGTACATATCTCAATATAGAGAACAATGGAGCTTGAGGGATACATACCAATGGACATGAGATCTATGTGATCTTCGTTTTTATACAAAAGTATACAATAGAGACTCATTCTAAGAGTGGGTATCTTTTGATGTGATAAGATAAGGCTTAGAAATAGATGGATGCTAAATAATGGGTATTTCTCAAGATAGAACTATAAGAGCATTGATCCTAACCGGTTTTGAGTATACAAGGATCTTGAAGAGTGAACACTATCAAGAGAAAAACCATATTACCGAATGAATGTTTCCATTGAAGAATGCCTTCTTGTTGTTGAAATGGAGTCTTTTGGAAATGATAGCTTTTGATCCTCAGGAGCTTTGCCAATGGTAGCTTTTGAATTTTGATTCTCGATCCTTGGGCTTTGTGAGTTGTGTAGATCTTCTTGATATCTTCATTTGAAATTATTTGTAGTTGATGACGAGCCTTGCCTTGAGCCTTGATGTCCAATCCTTCTTTGTTTTCTTTGAAAATGGTCTTCTAGTGTTGATTCCTTTGAGCTTTCATCTTCATTCTATGCTTTCTTCATAATTTGATGACGCTATCTACATTGATGCCGATTCTTCAATGCATTGCTTCATGGCCTTCGACTTTGCTTGACTCATATAAATCTTCCAAGCTTCAATCATCACCAAGAATAAGATTTCGTAAACATTCCAACATAAGTAAGTTTGGACACATGCTTGAGGGTCACTCAGTGGAAGAATAGTCTTCATTCTCCTTGATGCTTCCATATAGAAATTTGAACCGCAAGTATAGCTCGAGGGCTTGAAACTTCTTCATCCTCTTGCATCATTGATGTTGCAAGAAAGTAAACCTGTATCATGTATTGACTTCCATGATTATATTGTTTCTAATATCATGGAACAAAACAAACAATTGCTTCATACTCCCCTTGATTGCCAATATGGGTGAGTTGTGTAGTCAAATGTGTTTACTACAAGCTTCATGAACATAAGCTTTTACAAGCCTCAAGTATCGCAAGTGTAGTATGCAATAAAGTGCTTGGTTGAGGCCTAAAGTACTCTCCAAGTTACAAATTATGTAGCCATAACATGACAAGATTACATTTAGTAATCATAAAATCAAATGATGCATAAGTATGAATAAATCAAGAGCTTTGATCATAAGCATGATCATATAATCTTTCACATAAGTATCTTCCAATAGAAACCACCAAGTTGCGTCCACTTGTATGTCCACTTGAGTTGAATCCATGTAAGGTATGTGTAGCATGTAGCACACATAGCATAGACTGTTGATGTAGTTTGAACCCGTTTCTTCAAATTCTTCTCTTCATAAGCCAAGTTGAATGCCTTCCTTCAATGAGTGTTGATCCACTTGCTCCATAAACAAATGCCAAATAATGAAGTGTTGATGAGGGTTGTTGAAGACTTGGAGTAGCTCTCGTTGGCTCTAGATGGCTCTGATACCACTGTGTGTGAATGGATATTAACCACTCCAAATATAGTGCGGAAACGTGAGTTGAAATATGGAGTAAAGTGTGACTCCAAAAATTACATAAGTAAAGGTAGGTTCAAATATATTCTGTTCATAGATATGGAGAAGAAAGAATACTTAGATTCGTAATTGCAAAAGAACCTTCATGTATGAAGTGTGTGCGGGTGAACGCCTCAATGTACATCCTTATAATAAGCTTCAAAAATAATTTTTTCAAACGTTCTACTCAAAAGGGTTTGTAGTTGGGGGCACATGTGAATTTACATCACATAACTTTAAACACAGCTATGCACAAAATACGTGTAGATGGTGTGTGTGACTTGGTATATGAATGATTCTCTTCATCTGCAACTCCAGCAATCAGTATCACAACCTTCTCTCCAAGTCCAGCAATCAGTATCACAACCTTCTGCTCATGTCGATGATAGCCTTCCATAGAGTTGACTGGCTTGTATCACAGTGCCCACCACTTTTTGAAGCTCTCTCACAAAGAAATCTGATCCGTAGCTTGCAGGCACTGGAGTCTTCCTTGGATTCACTTTTTGCAGGCTTCAATTGATTCATATGTCCAAATCTGTGTTGACAGTACCTGGGGATATATATATATATATATATATATATATATATATATATATATATATATATATATATATATATATATATATATATATATATATATATATATATATATATATATATATATATATATATATATATATATATATATATATATATATATATATATATATATATATATATATATATATATGGCAATATTCTTGCTCGGGCAAGCATACGTGTTGTGAGTAGATGCTAATGAATCGTGTGCATGAGTAATAATCATTCATAAATGATTATGTATGTTTTTGCATATTATCAGCTTCGTCATGCACATGCGTAGAACCATAAGTCTTCATGAGATGAACGCATGCAATACAAAACTATTGACTCTTCACACAATGTGAGTATAGTGCTACTATACTATCATCAATCGACAGTGAAGTATAAATCATAACTGTGAGATAAGCATGCTGTAGAATATATATAAATGTTACTCAGACGTACTTTCATCTTTTCTATGAGTCAGAGATCGAATATGAGTCTGAAGTAACGCATTGATCTTCGCACACTTTTCTACAGATCACGATCTTGATGAGTTAAATACAACTTATGCAACTGTGTATATGTCAGACTCTGTCATGACGTACTCATCATGGATTACGATGAGTTGTCATTTCAATATCATGAAAACATTAACATAGATAACTGTAAGACAACTCGATGTACATTGCGATATAGACTTTACTTAAAATACGAGTTGTAACAAGATGAGAGTGTATGTCAGACAGAACCATATAGCTCTGTAGTTCTCTGTACATATGCGCTATTATAGAGATAGAAAGTAAATGCATCAGGGAAGATAACGAGATGATGTTGCAATAGAGAGAAAGATAAACATGGGTCAACAAACTGACATATATCGAGAATAATGTGTTTCCCAATCTTTCTATTGAAGTGTGGTGATTTTATATACAATGATATCAAGCGACAGAGTTCATTTCTTTATATTGAAGTGTGGTGAATTTATATACAATGATATCAAGCGGCAGAGTTCACCGCAGCTACATTTCTTTCTAAAAAGAAGTATGATTTTGATTTCCTTTATTCAAGGAGTTCAGCGTATCTCTTTCGTTCAAAAATGTTCTCCTTGATTTAAGGAGTGATGGCGCAAATTGTCTCCTACGTATGGAATTACCTTTTTTTTGTTTTACCTTATGTATGTAAAAAACTTCTAAGGGTAGATTCATATGCAAACACTTCTTAAAATTAGGATCATATGGGAAAATACTAAAGATAGGTTGATTTGGAGATTTCTTGTTACAACAGTTTCTAGAGAGGGTTTGAAAATATTTGACATGAATATGAATATTAAACTTTTGACTAGTAAGTTCTTGGACGAAGTAGACATGGAGCTACCAAAACATTGTGCATATCCGAATTTTTCAAATCAAATCATAGTATGTAACTTATGAATGACATTGAATGGATGATAAAGAAAATAGTAAACTCATTTTTCTTGAGTAATGGTCTCCGCGCGTTCAGGAATTTAAGTCATTCTTTTCATGTGATGAAAACAATCAATTGTGTGCGCTTATATACACTCTTGTTTGGATGTTGTTATTACAAATGTTGTTTTCCTTTTTCTTAGTTAAATTTTTTAATGCATCGAAGAAAATATTCATAATTATAATGGGCATAGAAAAAAGATATCCTAATTAATTTTGTGCATGTTAGGATGACTCATTGGGTCCTTTGCCTCTTGAGGGGAGGGAGAAGGTTTAATCACTTGCTATGGGAGGACATGATGGGAGAATGTAAACCTTCCGTTTGAAGCTTTGAAGCATAGATGGCCTCACATGTATACTCATTGATACCTCTATTCACCCAAAATGATGGTTCTATGAACTCTTGAGGAGTAAATCAAAGAGCTTTTGCACATTCACTCTATAGTATATGACCTTCTCAATTGAAGTAACATCACTCAAAATGGTTGCCACTACTTGGAGAATCAATATCTCCAAGAAAGACTATTTGTTTCCCTCACTAGGCATGCACACAGAGACACCTATTCGCCCCAAGATCGAATCGTCCAAGAATATGCATAATTTAGAATTTTGCTTCAAGAAAAATGTAGAACATGATAATAGGTCTCTAACAAACCAAAGAGTTCAAGAAATAGATACAAAATGATAGGGAAGCTGTGCTCAACGCTCAATGCAGAACATGATAATAGGTCTCTAACAAACCAAAGAGTTCAAGAAATGGATACAAAATGATAGGGAAGCTGTGCCCCAACGCTCGGAGCAGGAGACTTGCTCAAACTCTAATGAAAATCCTCAACAGAGCAGGAGACGTGCTTAGCAAGGGTTCTACTAAGTTGTTCAGATCACGTAAGAGACATAGCACACGCATGTTCTTTTAAATAATTAAGTGATAGGGAGAGATTTTCCTAAATTGTAGGTTTTATCACACCTAAGTGTGACACGTGGAAATTGACTCTTATGAGGGGGATTTCCAAGGATTGAATTATTGTTTTCTTTCTTATTGTGATGTTCGCTTTGTTTTCAAAACTTTTTTGTGTATTTGAGTTACTAGTGTGAGAAGGATATTAACAAAAGAAGGTTGTGGTACTTGTTCACTTCTCTTCTTTCATTGATTTCTATTAACATTGTGTTTCGGTTGGTTGCCAAACACGATTTTTACGTCACCCATCATAGGAGGTCAAATGACAATCCACCAATATTTCAAATTCGGAAGTGTTATTGTTTTAATGAAAATCACTGTAGTTTGAATCTGGAAAGAAAGTATTTTCGTAAGTTATATGTTACACGGATGCAGCTTTGAAGCTTTCGACAGCTTTTGTCAGCACAACTTACTGCGGATTGGCATAGGTAATCTGTTACCACAGATCCGTCGCCACAACTTTGGCTCAGCCGCTCTGACAATGCGCTCCATGAAATCCATCAACGGCTTTCACAACGGGCGGTTCTATTGATGGTTGATTGCAAATAGATGAAGACACAAAAAGAAAAAAAATTCCCCGCCATAGCTCCAACACATCCATCACCTCAACTGCTTCGATAGCCCGCTCCATCTATCAATCTCTGTGGTTGCTCTGGTGTCATGCCTGTCGAGAACGACTCTTACGCTTGGATCCGTCCATTGATCCGTTCATTGCGACAGTCAAGAAGCCGCATGCATAAATACGTACACACACACACACACATATCTATATATATATATATATATATATATATATATATATATATATATATATATATATATATATATATATATAGATATATATATATGCGTACATACAAAAATATACACACACATACATACTTACTTTGAAAACTAAAGAGAGCTACTTTTCAATTTGACTTCTATAGGTCATATACCACTACAAAAAAATAGCATAAAATCGATTTAAAATTCTGAGTGGATATACATATATACATACATTCATACATATTCATTTAAACGTAATTGAACCTTTACTTTTTGCTTCCTAATTTTTCAAACGATAGTAAGTGGTTTTCTTATCTCTTATATTTTTCTACTCATTTAATTGCATATATGGATATAGTGGTATATGAATATATGAATATACACACAACTCTAAGACGAACCCTAATACTTTTTTGATACGAAATTAGTGAGCATTATTTGATAAATCCATTGTCTTCGTACATATAGCTATCCCTGCATTCATGGTTACATGTTTACGGTTATGGAATGTATTACTACTTCTTTACTTTGTTATGCCGGTACATATATATTTTTGTTATTGATATAAAGACATACATAGAGTGTTCATAACTATTTTCAGAAATAGTGTAAAGGTGGATGAAGTCCTCTTTTGGTAATATTTTAATTGAAAGCATAGTACAAGAAATACCTTTTATAGAAAATGTTGACATAACACAATTTTGTCACTTTGTGAATGCATGTTTCATCATATATAGCGTCAATCACAAACCATCGATTAAACAAGGCCGCTAGCAAGGTGCATTATGAGGGCATCAATGATGTTTAAAATTCTTTGTTTATGCAACATCATCGCATATGTGATGCTAGTGGAACATCACATATGTGGTAAAAAATAAGTGTCCCATATGCGATGTTGTGCAATGCTAACGAAGAGTCCTACATATGCATTGCTTTCATGAGGTTAAATGCCCAATCATCTTATCATCACTCATATGACTATAGGGCATCCCTTATGTAATTTTCTTTCGATCATAACAAAAAAAGTGCATTGTTCTTGGATGAGCATTCTACATGCATCTGATTGAAGAGCAAACCAACATTCATATATCTGTTGTGCATATGAGCTCTCTTTCTCTCCCTCTCTCTCTCCCTCTCGATTTCTCTCTTTCTCACTTTCCCTCTCCCACTTGGGTTCTCTCTCTCTCTCTCTCTCTCTCTCTTCATTGTAGGTTATTGAAGAAGTTCACTGAGCATCATATATGGCTAATTATTCTATGTACAATTTTCATTATTTCTAAATCATTTAAATTGCTCTCTACTCATAAATTAAAATACTCACACATACACATATACATCCACATAGACATACACATATATACATATACATGCAGATGCACATGCATGCATGTACACATACACACGCATACACCCATACTTATACACATACACATGCACATGCACACATATACACACACAAGCACACATACACATACACATACACATAAACATACACATGCACATACAACACACATGCACATGCACACACATACACATGTACATACACACACATACACATACACATATACATGCACATGCACAAACATATCTAATGCATGCATGCACATACACATACACATACACTACTGGTACACATATACTTATACACATACATGTACATATGCACATACACACACATAAAAATATATGTACACATGCCCATGCACATGCATATGCACATGAACATGCATTCACATGCACATGTACATGCACTCACCTACAGATGTACATGCATTCACATGCACATGCACATGTATATGCAGATGTACATGCCTTCACATGCACATGCACATGCACATGAATGTGCATATAGATACACATGCATATACACACATAAACGTACACACAAACATACACATACACACACATACACATACACATACACAAACACATATGCATACACATACGCATACGCATACACATACACATACACATACACATACACATACGCATACGCATACACATACATATACGCATACACATACACATACACATACGCATACACATACACATACACATACACATACACATACACATACACATACACATACACATACACAAACACATACACATACACATACACATACACATACACATACACATACACATACACATACACATACACATACACATACACATACACGTACACGTACACATACACATACACATACACATACACAAACACATACGCATACACATACACATACACATACACATACACATACACATACACCTACACATACACATACACGTACACGTACACATACACATACACATACACGTACACATACACATACACATACACATACACATACACATACACATACACATACACATACGCATACACATACACATACACATACACATACACATACGCATACACATACACATACACATACACATACACATACACATACACATATGTATACACATACACATACTCATAGACATACACATACACATACACATACACATACACATACACATACACATACACATACACATACACATACACATACACATGCACATACGCATACACATGCACATACGCATACACATGCCCATACGCATACGCATACGCATACACATACGCATACACATACACATACACATACACATGATGGGAATGATGGATGGACACTCCAAGAGATTGAGTAGGTATTGCCAAATCGTGCTTTGTACCAGCTCTTTGAAGCTTCAGAGTTGATAAGTGGACCTCCTTAGCTTTACAATGACACCATAATATGGCCTATGTACTTTGGAAATGATGTATGTAAAGATTAAAGCAAAATAGATAACTTTGAATCTTCAAGCTTCCAAGAAAACCTTCTATTTTTGACTTGATACCTACTGGATCTTTTGCTCAGTATGACCAGCACAGTAGGAATTGAACAAATTTCTTTTAGGGGTATCTAACTAGCTTAGCAAGCTAACTATTCCAAGTGGAATGATGTAAAAAGATTAACTATGCTCAGAGAAATCAATTTAGCAAGTAAACCTTTACCCTTGATTTTTTAGGATTGTTGCAGACATTGACCAGTGATCACCTCGACAAACTTTTCTCTAAAATGGCTAAATAGAATCTCTTCAAATTTTGATAGCATGTATAAAACTTTGAGCTTATTCGAAAAAGCTATAGAGCTTTCAATTTGGTCAAGAAATAAGTGAGGTATGCTCTCCGCAAGTTGACATACTTTCAAGTACTATGACACAGAACTAAAAAATGAATAATGTAGATATATGTATTAATGAACACTTGTGTACAATACCATTGGCATGAAGATCATTGCCTAATGGTGTAGATAGGTGTGGGCTAGAGTATAGGCCTCACACACACTCAAAATTGACAAAGATGAGCTCGGGAATGATGAGTCTTACCCGCGACTTTTCCATGATCATTCTTATAGTAGTTGTGTTAAAGTTTGAATTTGAATTCAAACTTTTGGCTCTCTTCAATCATTATCCTACATCCTAGGAGATATTCCATCAATCATATCTAACTTTTTCTACGAGTTCCTTTTGGTAGGTGTTTACAAAGATTCCAAGTCAAATCTGACTTTTACAAAGGAGTAAAGTGGTAATTAACCACTAGCATTTGTTCCTATGCTTCTCCATATGTGTATGGTCTTTAAGGTATCATTCAAGCCAAATGTGTAGGCTTGTGACTTGCACCAACAACTCCCCCTCAAGCCAAACATTTTGGCTTGGTGTTCATCTTCAGTCTTCATGTATATCCTGCAATGCAATCATTGCTTTGAACCTGCAAAGTTTGGTTCCATCCAAAGATTTAGTCAACAAATCTGCACGCTGCATGTTGGTTGATACATAGCGTAGTTGAATGTCCTTGCTTAGTAACTTCTCTCACATAATGGTAATGGACCTCTATATGTTTGGTCCTAGCATTATAGATAGGATTAGATGCAAGGTGAAGTGTGTTTGTATTGTCTCCAAAGATCAATTGTGACCTAGTATATAAACCCAATTCTGTATACAATAACTTGATCCATATGGGTTCTTGGGTGGCACTAGCCAATCCTCTATACTCTGCCTTAATGGAAGATAAAGCAACAATAGGTTGCTTCTTTAAAAACCATGATATTGGTTTATCACTTGCAAATGAAATGTATCCAGAAGTGCTCCTCCTATCATCCTTGCATCCTGCCCAATCTGCATCTGAATAGATCTTAATATCCAAATTTGAAGTGTAAAGGAAATACAAACCATGATGTTGTGTATCCTTAAGATACTTTAGTATTCTTTTGGCAGCTTCTAGGTGAGGTACCCTTGGCTTGTTCATAAACTCACTTAGCACACTAACTCCGCATGCAATATCTATCCTTGTTAAGGTAGCATAATTCAAACTTCCAACTATACTTTGGTAGCCTATAACATCATCAATTTCATTACCTTCATGGGCACTTAGTTTTAGGTTTACCTCCATTGGAGTACTTGCAACTTTGGCATCCTGCAAATGAAACTTCTTCAACATATCTTGTATGTATTTTTTCTGAGTAATGTATATTCCAGAGTTAGTATATACTAACTCAAGTCCAAGAAAATACTTTAGTAGACCAAGATCATTGATCTTGAACTCCTTCAATATCCAAAAGTGCTCCTCCTATCATCCTTGCATCCTGCCCAATCTGCATCTGAATAGATCTTAATATCCAAATCTAAAGTGTAAAGGATATACAAAACATGATGTTGTGTACCCTTGAGATACTTTAATATTCTTTTGGCACCTTCTAGGTGAGGTACCCTTGGCTTGTGCATAAATTGACTTAGCACACTAACTCCATATGCAATATCTATCCTTGTTAAGGTAGCATAATTCAAACTTCCAACTATACTTTGGTAACCTGTAACATCATCAATTTCATCACCTTCATGGGCACTTAGTTTTAGGTTTACCTCCATTGGAGTACTTGCAACTTTGGCGTCCTGCAAATGAAGCTTCTTCAATATATCCTGTATGTATTTTTTCTGAGTAATGTATATTCCAGAGTTAGTATATACTTACTCAAGTCCATGAAAATACTTAAGTAGACCAAGATCATTGATCTTGAACTCCTTCATCATCTGGTTTTTGATCTGTCTGATTCCATTGACATCATTACCTGTAAGTATGATAACATCAACATATACACATAGGTACATTACCTCTGAATTACTCCTCTTGATGAATAGAGAAGTGTCTGCCTTGATCACGACAAAACCTTGATCTTGAAGGTATGTGGTCAACCTGTGATTCCATGCCCTAGGTGGCTGCTTCAATCCATAAAGAGCTTTATTCAATTTGCACACATATGTTACCTTGTTTGGATCCTCATAGCGAGGAGGTTGTGACACATACACCTCCTCTGAAATCCATCCATTCAAGGAAGCATTTTTTCCATCCAATTGGTAGATCTTCCAATTCTTGGATGCAGTCACACTCACCAGTACTCTAATGCTTGGCATCTTGGCCACACGTGAGAATGTCTCTTCATAGTCAATGCCTTGGGTTTGTGCAAAACCCTTGGCTACCAATCTGGCTTTGTACCTATTAATTGATCCATCACAATTTCTTTTGAGTTTATAGATCCATCTAGATCCTATTACCTTCATGGGTTCTTTCTTTGGTACTAGTTCCCATGTGTCACTTTCTTTGAGTGCTTCAATCTCCTCATCCATAGCTTCCTTCCCTTCTGTCTTGGTCATGGCTTTGTCATATGATTCTGGTTCTTCAATTGACAAATCTTTGGCAAGATAAACAGAGTGTTTAGTAACAAGAGAGGTATCATACTCTTATCTGATAGGTTTTTTGCTCTCCCTTTGTGATCTTCTGATAGATTAATTTGAAGATTCAGGTATGTCTTCAAGTTTCTTCATTTTGACTTTGCCCTTGGACTTCCATGCCTTGAAGTCTTCAAGGTTGATAATATCTTCATCATCTAAAATAGACTCTTCATTCTAAATAGGTTCCTCCTTAGCAAGACTTGGAAACTCCTCCTCCAAGTCATAGGGTAGTTTAAACTTCCTGCATTCATACAAAGAATCATTTTCATCAAAGACAACATCTCTACTAACCATGAATCCCTTATTTGAAGGGTTGTTAAACCTGTATCCTTTTTTATTCAGATCATATCCAATAAAGATACACTTCTCAACCTTAGGGTCTAGCTTACCTCTTATCTGAGAAGGAATGTGTAAATATGCTACACATCCAAATATCCTGCAATGATCAAGTGAGGGTCTTTGCCCATGCCATGCTTCATAGGGTGTCATCCCATCAAGTGACTTAGATGGTAACCTGTTTATGAGGTAAGTGGCAGTAAAAACACTCTCTGCCTATAGATAGTTAGGTAAATTTTTCTCATTCAACATAGAACTAGCTGTTTCAACAATCAACCTATTTCTTCTCTCAGCTACCCCATTCTGTTCAAGAGTATACTTTGTGGTCATTTCTCTCTTAATGCCTTTATCCTGCAAGAAGTCTTCAAACTCATTGGAGAAGTACTCATCTCCTCCATCTAACCTTAGTCTCTTTAGATTCTTCCCTATCTGATTCTCAACAAGTGCAAGATATTTTTTAAAGCAATTAAACACTTCATCCGTGTGCTTCATGAAGTACAATATAGTCCATCTGCTATAATCATCAATAAAAGATACATAGTACCGTGATCCTGAGATTGAGGGGTCTTTGCTTGGTCCCCATACATCTGTATGAACAAGCTCTAGGTAGTCCTCATGTATGTAGCCTTTCCTTGAGAAGGGTAACCGTATGAGACTTCCCAAATTGACAAGCACTACATTTATATATCATGTGTTGTTTGGAAACATTGGGTATTCCAATTACACATTGATCCCTGCGTATCTGCTTCAAGGTTCTTTCTCCTACATGCCCTAATCTTTTATGCCAAATCTCAAGTTCTAAAAGTGTTTGATCTTTATAACTGTATAGTGCAATATTCTTTGTGTCTTCTAGCTCAAAAGTGAAAAGTCTACCTGATTTTTCTCCTTTTGCTATTCTCTTGAACCCATGCCTTGGATCCTCCACAAATGCTCCAAATTGGTTGAATCTAACCCGCACACCTTTCTCCACAATCTGTCCAACACTCATCAAATTTTTGGTAATGGTTGGTACACAGAGTACCCTACTCAACAAGTTCTGATTTCCATCACAAGTCTTAAGATTTCCAACTTTAACTACTGAGTGCTTTGTGTCATCCCCTGTTTGTACTTGATGCTTACCTTTTGGTTCTTCAAGGTCAGAGAGTAGAGCTACATTGCCATCCACATGATTTGAGCATCCTGAGTCAATGTAGAATAGGTGGTCATCATTTGTACCTGGTTTTGAGGTCATGTTCATGATAAGAAGAGAATAATCTTGCTCTTCTGTATAGTTGTTGTAGTCCTTCCAGGATTTGAATCCTCCTTGGTAGTTACCATTGTAGTTGTTGTTGTAGTTATTGTTGTAGTTGTTGTTGTAGCCTTGGTGATGGTTGAATCTACCTCTTGACTGTGAGTATCCACCTCTTTGGTATCCTCTTCCTCTCTGATTCTTTTAATTCCTGAAACACTCATCTGTAGTGTGATTTGATAAACCACAAATGCTGCATGGTGAGAAGTTATAGGATCTCCCCCTACCTTGCTTACCTCCTTTGCCCCTACCTCTTGATGATCTACCTCTCCCTGCATAGTTGGCTTGGGAGGTAGTGCCTTCATCCTCTATCTTCTTATTCTTGCCTTTGTCTTTATTTTTACTTTTATCAGTGTACAGCGTAGAAGAGCTACTACCTTTGGATGAATCTCCATTCTTGTTGAGCTTGGCTGCATGAGTGAATAATTGCCCCATGAGAGTTGTAAGGTCTGGAATCTGCATCTCCATGTAAAGGTCCATGGTAGTGGTGAAGCTTTTCTATTTGTTGTCAGCTTTAATCCCAATGATCACTTGCCTTAAAATCTCTTCTTCTTCAATCTCTTCTCCTATGCTTGCTAACTGATCTGCTACATCTTTAATCTTAGTCACAAACTCTGAAACACCTTTCTTAGGTTGCTTCCTTAATGTGGTGAATTCAATCCACAACTGATTTTTTCTGGCCCTTCTGTTGGAAGAAAAGTAGGATGATAAGGTTTCCCAAGTCTCTTGGGATGTCTTACAGTTTCTAATATGTGGCAAAAGAAAATCAAAGATGGAGTTGAGTAAGTAAGACCTTGCTAATGCATCCTTGGCACACCATGTGTTGAGCTTTTCATTTTCTTCCTTTGTTGGTAGTCCTCTGGTTTTGAATGAGGGCAATTCCTCATCTCCTGAGATGTATCCATAAAGACTCCTTCCTTGTAGGTATGTCTTCATCCTTAGAGATCATGCCTGATAGTTGTTCCTGTCCAATTTATCATAAATGAAGGAAAACCATCTCCCATTTTACCTTAACTTGCTCTGATACCACTGTTGGGAATGATGGATGGACACTCCAAGAGATTGAGTAGGTACTGCCAAATCCTGCTTTGTACCAGCCCTTTGAAGCTTCAGAGTTGATAAGTGGACCTCCTTAGATTTCCAATGACACCGTAATATGGCCTATGTACTTTGGAAATGATGTATGTAAAGATTAAATCAAAAGAGATAACTTTGAATCTTCAAGCTTCCAAGAAAACCTTCTATTTTTTACTTAACACATGTTGGATCTTTTGCTCAGTATGACCAGCACAGTAGGAATTGAGCAAATTCCTTTTAGGGTTATCTAACTAGCTTAGCAAGATAAATATTCCAAGTGGAATGATGTAAAAAGATTAACTATGCTCAGAGAAATCAATTTAGCAAGTAAACCTTCACCCCCCGATTTTTTAGGACTGTTGCAGACATTGACTAGTGATCACCTCGACAGATTTTTTTTGAAATGGCTGAAGAGAATATCTTAAAATTTTGGTAGCGTGTAGAGAACTTTGAGTGGATTCCAACAAGCTATAGATCTTTGAATTTGGTGAAGAAATGAGTGAGATATGCTCTCCGCACGTTGACAGACTTTCAAGTACTATGACAGAGAACTCAGAAATGAATAATGTAGATATATGTATTAATGAACACTTGTGTACAATACCATTGGCATGAAGATCATTGCTTAACGGAGTAGATAAGTGTGGGCTAGAGTGTAGGCCTCACACACACTCAAAATTGACAGAGATGAGCTCGGGAATGATGAGTCTTACCCGCGACTTTTCCATGATCATTTTTATAGTAGTTGAGTTAAAGTTTGAATTTGAATTCAAACTTTTGGCTCTCTTCAATCATTCTCCTACATC